>JABUQX010138937.1:0-12500 GCA_015478945.1 Trachelipus rathkii | reverse complement strand
TCGAAAAATGATATTCCTCAAGGTTTAGATATATTGATTCCACTTCATCAGCTATATTCCACCTTTCCATTTCGAAGAGCCATGTTTCATCCTCATTGATCTATTGAAATTTTACAAACGAACATATTTGATGAATGGAATTTGAACTTAGGTTATCTACTTCTGATTTCTCATATTATTTTCCAATTGATTCTGAAAAGAAGTTGCTGTTTTAAGTGTCTCAGAATTCAAATCCAAATATCTTCTAACTTGACGAAAACTTTTACATAACTGTATCTTCTTTCAAAGTTTCTAGTTTAATAACTTCTTTCTTTTATATTCTTTGTATTTAATTTTCCACATGATTTTTTTTCTTATTAAATATTACAGTGCTTGTCATACTATACAAGATTTAAAGATGTTAGGTATTATAAGGCAACTACAGAAATTTCTTACCACCAGAGCTTCTTTCTCTGATCAGGGGTGCTGTAAACCTTTATATATCTTTGGCAGTTTCATCTATGAAGATCTTCTTCAAGGAGCCTTTAACATTATCAAATCTCGTAATTTTATTAACTTCCTCTGTCACCGCCCTCTTTTAGAAGTTGAAATGTGTTATCATTTTCCTTATACATTATCTATCTATTTCCTTTCATTTCTTTAACGATGCTAAAAATGTGATCTTGCAGCAACTAACTTTTGAACTTTCTAATATGTCCAAGTGAGACAAAGAAAACGGTGTTGCCTTCAGTATCTGAAAAGCTCAATTCATTTATCTATCAAGTCGACAAAACTCTCCACACAACTGCATCTTCTTCGGAAAAGATTAAAACATAGCCCTTCCACAATGTCTCCATCAATTAATGTTCAATTCTTTGACTAAATATTTTGCAGGTAGGTTAATTCTTTCATATGTAAACAGAAAAAAAGCTATGCTTCCTCTTTTTGCAATATCTTCTTTTCATCCATTTTAAGCTTCCTCTGTTACAAACTTTACCCCCTCTGGATATAAAATTTCGCTTCAAGTAAGGACTTTAAGTAACATTTTATATGTTGAATAATTTACATATTTTTTTGAATTTTTTTGTTCTGTATTTAAAGTATACCTACACGTTAAGAAGAGTAAGTATTTGAAAAAGCTGAAAAGAATAAAAAAACAGGCAAGTAAATAAAAAATTTGGTTTCTTTTAAGTCTTACAACAAGCAACAGTAATCATCCCATTTTAAATTTTAATTATATTCAGATGAAAGACCAGCACTTATTGAAGAGAATTTCTTCGTAGTAAGCTCTCGTTTCTACGAAGATGGAGTTAAACTTTGTGAACAAAGCAAAGGATTCCCTTTCGTTCCCAAGTCAGAGGTAAAGTTATGAATCAAACTTTTACAATTACAAAAATGCCATAATAATAATAATAATAATAATAATAATAATAATAATAATAAAAATTATATAATAATAATACATAATAATATATAATAAATAATAATAATAAATATAAATAATAATAATATTATATAATTACATAACTAATACATTACTATTGAATTATTAATTCAATTCGCGAATTTCATATATTTATAAACAAATAAAATAATATAGGTTAAGTTTTAGTGAAATTGAATTATATGAATTTTATAATAATACAAGTGAAATAGGCCATACAAAACAGGAGATCAACTAGAACGCTATCTTATAATTATATTTGAATATAAAAATAAATTAGCTACATTAATCAATATTTAAATTAGATTAATTTTATAAATATATAATAAAATATATTATTTAGATAAATCATACTTTACTGATTTTAAATATAGTTAACTGGAACTGGAAGAAGTTGAAAGGTCAATTTGAAACATTGAATAATACAATAATTAATTTTTCATCTACTCTCATGATATTAAAAAATGCCCCAACCCAAAACAAAAAAAAAAAATAAAAGAAGAATTCAGGAAAATTATAACAAAATACAAATTAAAAAAGATAAAAAATAAAAAAAGAAAATGAATGACAATAAAATTTAATATCTAAAATAAAAAAAAAAAAAAAAAATAAAGAAACTTAAAAAACCGAAAAATTTAAAGAAACATAAAAATCTTCTTCTATCATAAAAAAAAAAAAATAAATAAATACAGAAATCTATTATAAAAAAATTCTTACCGCAAATATTACGTTAAGTTACATAGATTAAATAATATAATAAATAATTAATAATAAATATATATTATATATATAAATAATATAATATATATATAATCTAATTAAATTAATATATATTAATTTTAATAATAAATATCAGATAATTAACTGAAATTAAATATAATAAATATAAATTAAATTTTAATTAATTTATAATAATTAAATAGACATATTTTATAATAAATATAATAATTTGCATAATAATTTAATAATAATAATATCTAAAATATATTATAAACTTAAATATATGAATTTGAAAAATCTCTAGAATTAATATCAAATATCTGCACATAAATTATAGTTATTTTAATAATTAAATTGATACAGAATTAACCATTCCTCAATAACAATAATTATGAGTATATGCTACTCACGGTATACATCAACACATAAGTTAGCATATAATTATAATTAATGAAATAATATCTCTCTGGTTTTATCCTCCATATGTACATTTATTGTGCTTGATATATATATTTATATAAATAATAATAATTTAATATAATCATAATATAGAATAAATATATAATTATATATAATAAATAATAATAATGGTTCTGATAGTACAAAATTAATTAAACTATATATGAATGTCTTAAAGTTGACAATATATATGAAAAATATATTATATACTCTAGATCAATATACAGTATTATAAGAAATCTCTCAATAAAATATTAAAATATAAAATATAATTAATATGCATATAAGATATATACTTATAATTATAAATATATATGATAATAAATATATATATATAATATATTAATATAATATAATATATAATGATTATAGATATTATATAATATTATATATATATATCATATATATATCATATTATAATATGTAATTATAAATAATTATAAGACTCAGTGTAGTCAGACTGGAATAATATCATGATTATTTAATACATATAATATATTCAGAATAAATAGAATTATAAAATGAATAATAAAAATACTGATATAAAATAATTCAATTTAATATATTAATTGAGAAAATTAATATTATAAAAAAAATAATAAATTATATTAATATAACTAAAAATATAATAAATAAATTAATAATTAAGATATAAAAATATTTAAAAAATAAATGTTTCTGTTTAAATAAAGTAATCCTAAAAATGAAATGTAAAAGAATAATATTATATAAATAAATTCGAATATTATTTATATTTAAAATATTAAATAAAGTTGAAATATAAGGAATAGAGGTGCGTGAAAGAATATAATTGGGTGATGAAAACGGTGTTGTAAATGAAGAATGTTCGAACGCATCAATATACAGAACTCAAATGTAATCAGATTAATAATATAATATATATGTTAAATATATTTAAATTTGAATAATAAGAATAATTAATATAATAGAATACATAAGTGAAGAGAGATTTATAAACTAAAAAGATGATAGAGAGCCGGCTCTCTGCTTTTCAAATATCTTTTAACCAATTCACTATAGTATATTAATATATTAATTTATATATATATTATTATTTAATTAATATATAATAATTAATATTAATATAATATAAATATATATTAATATGATATAATTAATATATTAATATTAATTAACTATATATTATTATTTAATTATATATAATATTATAATATTTATAATTTATATTAATATAAATAAATTAATAGTATATAATAAAAAATATTAATTTATATAATATATATATATATATATAGTATGATAAAGTATATAGATATATATAATATATATATGAAATATTATATAATTATTATATATATAATATATATAATAATATACACAAAAGAGAAATAGAAATAATAGATAAAAATCACTAAAAAATTGACTATATAATATGTACTAATATATATAAATATTGTTCCCATCTGTAGTATATAGTATTACCTAATCTTTAACGTTTAGTAATAACACTAGAATGTGACATAGTCTCACTTTTCTAGATCTTTATCATTATTATTTGTTGAGGAAGTAGATACATGCAGTTATGTATGATGTTGTGAAAGTCTCTAGCATTACTAATTAGTGTCAATTATTTACGCAAGAGTGTTCAGTGGTGTACTATGATTCCTCATGTTTTGTATGTTATTATTATATAATATGTTTAGAAGATATTAGTCCTCTCTTTTTTTATAGTATATTTACTCTATAAACATATAAAAAACCTTCATTCAGAAAAATTAAAGTGAAATCTTTAATTTATGACATATGTTAATAATAGTTTACTAAAAAAGATAACAATTAGGAATTACAAAATGAATAACCGGTTTTTACAATTTTTAATAAATTTTATCATGTGATTCAAATATAGTTGTGAACGCTATCAATAGTGAGTGTATACTATTGTGTCCGTATTTATCTACTTATGTCACTAGACTGAAGCTGCTCGTATCACCGTCTACAACTACCATGTATATACTTTTTGTGATATTAGTGTTGATATATCAGTAGTAATAAGATTAGATATTTATATTATTATGTATTATGTATAATATAAATATATAAGCTTATTAGTATATTAACGAGACGGATAGTAGGTGGGAAAGTAATATAGAAAAGGGGAAAATATACCCCTGATAGATACTGAGTAGTTATAAAATTAATATATAAACTGGGACGCCATGTCCCAGTGAACCCTATTCTCACTCGTTAAGTATAAATACTCAAATACCAATATCACAAAATATTGGTAGAATAAAATTGTATTACGGTAATATACATTTTCAACTGAAGAGTTAGTAAAAGTTTTTAAAAAATACAAGTTATTTTAGTTAAATATTTATAATGTATATAAGAAAAATAAGATACTATATTGATTAATGCAATTAATTAAATTTAAAATTATGAAATTTATTTTAATATATAAGATATAGTTTATAATCATGATAATAAGCTATATATATTATATATAATACCATATAGAATAAATACTAATAGCAAAATAAATATATTTTATAATAGTATATGTAATAATATAATATGATATATATATTATAATATGAATTATACATATAAATTTAGGTATTATAATTAATAATATATTAATTAATAGTAACAGTCGAGTCATATGCTGTTATTTACATATATATGAATGAAATTTGTTTCAGCTATTTTAGAAGTGATAATTTATAAAATTGTAAAAATAGTTATATTATAATTGCGCGCTAATAATCAAAAAAATTTATAACAACATACTTTGTTTCATAAATAAGTATTATTATATAATTATAAAATATGTATAGATATTAAGTCAGGTATATCAAAAATAACAACCTTTGTCTTTCTAAATCTACATACTCACCAAAAGCTTACTTATTACAATCCATTGGGCCAGGCACGCCCAAGAAACAATCTGCTAGGTAATAATACTCTGGCAATGATTACGTTCCTGACAATCTTAATTAAACCTTTAATCTGCCTAACTGATTAGGCTTTAAGCCTTATTTGAACACTTTAATTATTATTTTTAATTAGTAAATTTAATTAGTATATCTTTTAATAACTAGTTTCTGACGAATTTTGGATTTCGAATTTTCAAATTTCAATAGGAAGTAGAAGCGTGGCAGTTTTCTTTGTCTGTAAATACAACGATTGAGCACCAGGATGATGTTTTCAGAACTATCGATATTCTCTGACGAAGCTCCATATCTACAAGAATTCTGATCTCCTCTCTCATGATATTCCATTGAGAATGACATTTAAATCTTTTTAATAAATCATATCTAAGTATATTATATGGATAATGAGATTTCCAATTAACGTAAATATACGACCACATCAGTCGAATGAGTTACAATGGACACACCACTCCTAAAATAGTTATAATCATACCGATATTTAATAAAAAAAAGAAGTAGATTCATTTAGCAAAATATTTATGTCCTAATACTGCTTCCGCATTGGAATCAATTTTAAAAAACGAACCATATACAATAAAACATATATAAAACAATAAATATGAATTAGCATACATGAATTCAATGTATATTCAAATGCGGAAGCGTAAAGGTTAACACCTTAAACAAATATACTAACATTAATTGTTACTATTATCTCTATGAGTATATATCTAATATATTCAAGTATAAGAATTTATACACGGAAGGATATAAACATAGTACGATCTCTAAGAAATGCATTAAAACTTACAATTTATTATATATTCGCGAAGCGCACACACACACACCACATATATAATATATAATATTATAAAATATATATAATATATAATATATATTACTATAATATTATAATATATATATATATATATATATAGTATATATCATTATAATTATATAATATATATAGAAACTATATATATGATCGCCTAACATATACTAAACATTATTTACAAGCAAAAAGATATTGAATAAATGCATTACGATTTAGATCTCAAACTTGTATATTAATGTCAAAATAATCTTTAAAATATCGGAAAAATTTCCAAAAGAATCATGTCAGGGTTTGTTGGTATTTCAAATTTACAATGTAGGTGTTCACTGACAAGGCGCTCCACAGTTAATTTTTATATTTTACAATACAAAGTTTAATCATACGGGGACACTTTCTAAATATGAAAACAAAATAAAATATTTAAAAAAACAAAATAAAAACGTATCATGAAATAAATTAGATTTTATTTATTACAAATAATAGATATTAAATAAAATTTACTATGAATTACCTCAATACAAAATATCAACACAAGTACCTGAGCAGCTGACGGAGTGTAGACGCTAAGCTTTCCGCTGTACATAGAAAAACGGACACAAAAGCACACGTGAGCGTATCACCACAAGATATTGCAAGCAACAATTATTATATTTAAACCTTCATCCCAGTACGTGATGGTGATAAAAATAAACGAAAAATAAGAATAATTCTAAAGTAAATTAGAATATTTTAAAGCAATAGAATCCTCGCACCTAAAGAACGTCTTAGTGAATGTTTTTATTTTACTTTCATTACACATATATAAACAAAAAAACGTTTGATACTTAACACTTCTTAGCGTAAAATTGATCGAGACAAATAACAACTGCGAGAACTACCAACCACAACGCATGTCGCTTCCAAGCAAAAAATAAGGAAGTACCCGAAAAAGTGACATGCATCGTTATAAAACGTAAAAGATGCTAAACTATTCACTACCAGATTACCAGATTTACTATACTAGCATCGGATATTATCTTTATTATATAATACTATATAATTATATATATATATATTAATTATATATATAATATATATATATATAATTATATATATATCATATATATAGTATATATATATATTTATATATATATATATATATATAAATATATAGATATATAATATATATATATATATATTATATATATTATATATATATAATAAATTTGTAAACGTTTCCTGCTTCACCACTAATAATTGTTAACAATTGTATACAAATAAATAAAATTATATACACAGAAACACATCGATTGCGATCTTACAAGATCACGTGATCCAAAAGTGACGCTTTCAACCAAATGATATTTCCGATTCTCTTAACAAAGCACAATTTTAATTAAAAGAAATCGACTTATATAAATTTAATATAATATATTATAATTATAGATATATATATAATATACTATATAATATATATATATATATATTATATATATATATATATAATATACTAACATTATATATATACCTATATATATATATATTTATAAAATATATAGTACTTTATATATATATTTCCTTAATATATATATTATATAGTACTATATATATATATATATACATATATATTTATATAGTATATATATATATATATATATTATATATTATAACATATATAATTATATTATATAATTATATATATATATATATTAATATATATACTAATTAAATAAAGATATTTATAGATAATATATATATATATATATATATATATATATATAATATATATATATATAAATATATAATAATATATAAATATATATTCAACCATAATGCAGATATGTTTGAATTGCCCCACACGACATCCAATACTATAAAGAAAGGGGAGGGCAAACAAAACGGGGGAATACTGACTATGAAACACAAATTATATGCAGTATGTAATCATCGCGATTACCAATATATATAGTATATACTATATATAGTATATATATATTATAATATATATATATATATATATATACTTATATATATATATATATATGATATATATATATATATATATAATTATATATTATATATATATATATATATACCAGAGGCGGCTCCTATAGTTGTGGCCACTATTTACACTTAAGAACGATCGATCTTCAAATTTCAAAAAGTTACGATGAAATTCTCTTATTTTTGGGGGGGAAATTTGTCATATGAAAGAAATTATTACGTAATCATAAAAAGATTATATTAAAAATCTTATTAAAAAGTATTTAAAGTTAGCATTTTTTAATCAATAATAAGAGCAGTCGAACCCTGGCTTACTTCGGAATAGCGGACAGTAAAAAACGAATAACATTCACCATCCAATATTTTAAATTAAAGAAAATTTAAAATAGCAATAACTTTAGTATGTAAATTATATATATATTCGTATATAAGTATATATAATATATATATAAATTACTATAATATATAGATATATAAAAAAAAATATAGTATATATGATATGGGAGAGAGAGAGAGGGGAGAAAGAGGAGAGCTTCGACAGAGAAAAACACCTGTAGATATTCGACATGTTGTTTCTCTCTGAGGTTTAATCTTAGTATTTCTGTTGAGGTCGAGAAATTGAAAGATTGTCAAAGCTTTGATATGCTAGTATTCCAAGTTGTATCATGAATTGTATCATCAAAGTGATTTTGAGAGACTGTATTTAGAGTTGGGTACTACTTCAGTAGGTCAGATGTTGATTATATTTCATGAAGAGTTCGTGATGAGAGAGAGTTTGAGGGAGAGAGAGAGACGTAGGTCCAGTGTTTTCTTTCAAAGAAAGAAAAGAGAGGATCCAGAGATTTACAGCCATGGTAGTCCCCTTTTAAAGGGGGAGGGTTTCTATCTTCTTTGACATTCTGTGTCAAAGTGAAAGATTGTTCGTCTCTGGATTCGGAAAGAGTTTCGATAAAGAGTTTTTACTTAAGAGCGGAAAGAACGAAAAGAGAGACGTTTCATCGAAGCGAAGATGAAAGAGAATCACAATGAAGTCTATTAGAAGCAACTTTTCTATCTCGTACGTAGAAGATTGAAGAGACGATATGATTAAGATTTGAAGAACTGTTGACCCGAGAGAGAGAGAGTAAGAAGTTGACCACAAGATCCGCATCTGCTTTATGCAGTTAAACTTATTTATCTTATTTTTCGATATATAATTGTACCCATTATTAGCTTTGTAGTGCTTTATCAGAGGTTACTATACTTAGTCATCATAGTATATATAGTATTATGCAGTTATGATATTAAATAATTTTAACAACTTAACATGTGATATTTCTAAAAATAACGTGAGACTACTTTACCTTTAATTTTACTGTACTCGTTACTTTCCTTCATTCTTGTGGTAAAAAATTAATATTTGTTGAAAATTAGGTAAAACGAAATATACAATGGATATTAAGTTTTAATTGCAGGACTACTAAATTGAAGTCATCTAATAGATAGTAAAGAGATACTGACTAATATAGTTGTGATCTCTTATCAATATATAAGCGCTCAACGTCGTTATACAGTGTATGTTTTGTTGACATTTGAATAAGCTGCTTCAAATGATTCAGCGGATTTGTTCTCCGTCGGGGTTTGGGGTCGACTTAAGTTATTCATTTCCATATTAATTGTTGTGGAACTATTTGTTATTCTAAATAATTTATTTCCTGATGAAGACTATCAGATAGGTATCAGTTATTTATAATGGCGTTGAGATCAAATTGTGGAAATTGCTATTCAGAGATATTACTCAAAAACAATAAAGTACAGAATAAATTAAAATGTTGTAAAAAGATTCAGGAGGTTTAAAAAAAAATGTCTTTGATGCTAATATTTCCGATGTTGCTAGTTTGCAACCATAATTGTACTGTTTCAATAATACCTTATTTGAGTCATACTTAAAATATTTTCATTGTATGTATTTATATTACTGAATATTTGTTCTGATTTATTTTTTCTTACAGTATATGTACTGCGTTATTATTTTATTATCACTATTTAGTATTGAAATATATATAGTACAGTATGATTGTACTCACCAAGGTTTTTTTCATGAAGTCACATAAATCGTTGATGCTAGTTTACAATGTGTTCAATTTTTCCTTCGTTTTTCTATATTTCTCAAATCAGTTATTCAGTAAACCAAAGGATCTTATAGTTTCTATGCAGGCTAAGGTTATATGTACATAATAATATTTTAGGAATTCAACATTATTATAGTTAGATGTTTTATTATACGGTGGAATGTGTAAGGTTAGTATAGCTTATAATGTTATGAAGTTTCATCATTTCATATTTATACTTAATACATATTTTCTCTGTTCTGATTCATTTTTACATTCAAACATATCATCACTTTAAATAAGGTTTAAACCTTTAAATGATTCTTCGTATCTTATATTGGTGATCGAAATGTGATAAGTTTACCCTTTCTTGTAATTTTGTTTTTTGCATGTACTTGCACTAGTTGTAATACATTTCATATATTAAAGTTGATACTACTGCTCTCACTATACATCATGCTCACTAACGCGTTACGCATAGATCACGCAACGTATATTAATACATATATTACAGTAATTTCAATCTTTCATTCATATTAGTGATTAATATTTAGTAGGTCGGTAGGTTTAATGCAGTGATTTAATATCTCCATGCCTCGCTTACAGAACGTTTGATAAATTTATTTTAGGATAATTTAGAGCTACTTATTTACAATTACTATGATATTAAACCACTTTTATAATGTTATTAAATTTGTATATAAGAACTATGTTGTTATTCTATCTATGTTTGTTCTAGGTTATCTTTTAAATTCTGTTGATCAGTGTATAAGATAGTATATGTAACACTCTAAAAGTTAAAAGGTAATAGTTGGTTAATGTTATGATACCTATAATTATTGTAAAGATCATACTAAATATATGGAATTAAAGATTAATGATATGATCTGGATCTCTTCTGAATAGGTCATCACGTCAGTAACATTCCTGATTTTATTAATTTATACAATGTTCTTGAAATCTATACCCAAAATGACCAAAATCTTTACAATTTTTCCCTTCGCGTCCCACTTAGTTCTATTGTAGAATGCTTCCTGGC
Organism: Trachelipus rathkii; assembly: GCA_015478945.1. Classification (NCBI taxonomy): domain Eukaryota; kingdom Metazoa; phylum Arthropoda; class Malacostraca; order Isopoda; family Trachelipodidae; genus Trachelipus; species Trachelipus rathkii. The sequence goes on along the minus strand of JABUQX010138937.1, from coordinate 1,036 downwards.
GTTCATAGATCTCAGGATCCAAGGCACACGATCATTAAGATGATTGAGGTAAATTGGATTTCAGCAAAATAAAGAATACTTATATTCAGTGGGAGAAAGTTATTCATATAAGGACGGTTCTCTCTGAGGTCTTAGCAAAAAAAACGTAGTATAGATATTTTCTTTCTGGAGGTTCTTATCTTACATTCTGTTGTCAAATTAGAAATTGTTGCCCTCTCAAATTAAAAAGTTAAAAGGTCTTATTTAATTTTCAGAACCATTTGAGCCCATATCTAAAAGGTGATAGATACTGATATGTTGGATCTCTTCAATAGGTGACTGTCTAGAATTCTATAGTTAAATTTAAGACGTTGCCCCCCAGGTAAAAGTTACAAGAGACACAACGTTGATACGATATTTATTGCCATAATTTATTTTCATTCATATTTTGACTCATTTTTAGGTTGGTATTTTGCAAGAGTCACGTTTTTTATTTGTTTGTTTATATAATTTTAGTTTTTAACTATTTGGGGTCTTACAAAAAAAACAGTAGAATATACAGAATGTTGTTTCTGCTTTGGAGTGTTACCTATCTACATTCTGGTAGGTCAAACTTAATCAGATTGTTGCCCTTAGGTAAAAAGTTCAAAGGTTTTACTTAAATTTCAGGACCTAATTTCAGTCATACTAAAAGGTAATATATACTGATATGTTGGATCTCTTTGGTAGGTCACAACATATTCTAATATTATTTTAAGATGTTTCAGATGTGAATTTAAAACTTACAAAGGGACAAGATATTCCAATTTTCGATATTTTCATTCAAATTTGCCGTATATTTAGGTTGGGTATTTTCCAGAAGTCACCTGTCTTTATTCATGCAGTCTTGACGTAAATTTTAGGACGTATTATGGGTCTTACCAAAAAAACGCTAGAATTTTACAGACATGTTTTTTTCTTCTGTAGGATTCTTTCGAACTTTAAATGGTCAAAAAAAAACTGTTGACTGTTTAGGTCAAAATTTAAAAGTTTTACTTAGAAGACCTCTCTCTGTGAT
>JABUQX010138936.1:0-19584 GCA_015478945.1 Trachelipus rathkii | reverse complement strand
TGCTGCTTCATGTGAATGTATATCAGGGAGGATCCTTTTCCTTGGCCTGGATATGCATATACATTAAAACAGCCCCACACTGATACTCATTTTTGTACTACTACTCTGCATAGGCTTCATATTCTGTAGGAATCCTTCCTGCAGAATATGATACTTATCATTAATTAGTTAATAACTAGGATTAATTGTTCTAATGCCTTGTTGTTTTGTTTTTTTTTTTAGGACAGGGGTCCAACCCTAACTTGTGAATAGCTGTAAGAAAATAAACTTGTAAAGAAAAATAACATTTCTCAATCAACCTTAAAGAAGCGGTCCTAAGCAACCCAGCTCAGATAGTGACCCCGAAGAGTGAAGATTAAAGATTCCCAGGCTGGAATCCAGAACAACCCACAACAAGGCCAGGAAAAACTATTACAAACGAACCCAATCACTTTTGTACCGTTTGTTAGTATTGTTTTTTTAACGGGTAGATTTACCCACTCGTTGTGTTTGTGCCTTTTTCTTACTCTTCACAGCTTTCACGAGCCCAGCTGCAGCCATCAAGAGCCAGTTCCGTCAGCAGAGTATCAAACTAACGCCGCTTGGACCCCCTACCTTTGGTACAGTTCTGTATTTCATACAGAACACTTAACTTGTATTACATTCTGGTATTATTATTTTTTTATTGTTCTTATCAATTTTATTGTTATATTATTAATATTCATTATTATTATCTATTATATTATTATTATTATTATATTATTAATTATTATTATTATATTATTATTATTATTATTATTATTTTATTATTATTATTATTTAATTTTATTATTATATCACCCCTTGTCGTGGGATTCCTCATACAGTATAGCCACACTCTTGTGTGCGGAAGAAATCCTTGTACACTCACTCAAATAAGCATAATAATATATAAAAAAAAAAGTTTTTTTTTTAGTATTTGGGCAATTTCATATCGCAGGAATCTCGTTTTTATCTGGTTCTAGCCCTTAAGGTGTAATTTCTTTGCCTTTTCACCCCGCGATCCGCTATTAGCGCCCCCGCTTGTTCCCCATCTTCCTTCCCTTCCTTTCTCTCCCTCGCTCTACCTAATTCTCCGCCTTTCACCATGTCCGCGCGATCTATCCATCTCCAACCTTTCTTTGTTAACGATCCTGACCTTTGGTTTGAACTCGCAGAGTCAGTGCTCCTGTCCATAGAAGACGAGAAGGAGAGATATGCGAGAGTGGTGAATGCTCTCCCAGAGTCTTGTCTGGCCAAAATTAGGGACGGGTTAGCAGAAACTAGGGCCTCTACCACCCCGTACGCCGCTCTCCAGACACTCATTACCGACCGATTGGCCCCCACCAGAGAGGAACGGGTAGAGACGCTGCTTAGAGGCGTTGCCCTGGGTGACCAAAAACCATCAGAGTTGATGACGAGAATGCTGGGTTTGTTGGGGGGTACACCTTCTCCGCGAGAGGTGCAAATTATTCGTACACTCTTCCTCCAGAAGATGCCCGCTGAGCATCACAGTGTCCTGCAGTCGTTGAATCCGGCGCAAACTCTCCCTGAGTTTGCTGCCACAGCGGACCGGGTTGTGCGCCCACCTATAACCTCTACTTCCAACGTTTTCGCAGTCTCTCCCACACCTGCCACCGCTACCGCTCTCCCTCCCCCGCAAACAGCTGCGCCTTACGCCCAACACATTCCACAGTACTCTACCACCGTCTCCACTGTTCTCCCTCCCCCGCAAACAGCTACGCCTCACGCCCATCACATTCCCCTTCTCCCTCAACCGCCTTCTGCCGCCTTTCCAGCTCAACCTCCTTATTCCCAGCCACCCCAACCTTCCCACCCTCAGATTTTCGCAGTACAAAATTCTCTGGCATCTCTCGAGGCCCGGATGTCGGTTTTTGAAACGGGCATGGCTGAGATAAAATCTGCTCTTCTCTCCATCACTTCGGCTAGTATTAATAACACTTTTCGCTCTCGTGATCGCACTTCCTTCCAACTTTCGTCCTTCTTGCGGTCCTCGTTCACCTTCTGCTTCTTCCTCCCGCCAGCGCCAGTATCCACATGGGTACTGTTACTATCACCATACCTTCGGTATGGACGCGAATAAGTGCGATCCCACCTGCTCACTCCATCAGGGAAACTCAGCAGCCAACCCGTCGTAGGAGCGACGGGAGATGCTGGCTCTTTTTCTCCTTCTCCTCCTACTACACAGGATGTTCTTCGTATCTACGATCAGTCTACTAAACTTGCCTTTTTGATCGATTCCGGCTCTAGCCTTTCGATTTTACCAAACAACCCTTCTCAAGACTCAGCTATCCCTCTTTCAGGCCGTCAACTCTTCGCTGCTAATGGCTCTTCCATTCCGGTATATGGAGAGCGTTTATGTACGTTGGATCTGTCTCTCCGCCGCCAGTTTCCGTGGGTCGATCTGCTCGCTGAACTGACACAGCCCATTCTCGGCGCTGACTTTTGTCCCATTTCAATCTTATGGTAGACCTTCGTAAAAGGCGTCTAGTTGACAGTGTGATTACTTCTCTTTACTCTCAAACGGTTCCCTGGTTTCTTCAGAAGCTAAGGCGGCATTTTCCGCTATCGCTTCCGCCATCTTCGGTAGTTGTCTCCCTTCCTTTCTATCCTGCAGAAGGACTTTTCCTTCTTTATTGCATCCTTGCTCTTCAGATACCCCTCTTAAGCCTTCTGTGGAAACATCAAATATAAGACATTGCGCCCACCCACCTTTTGCTCGAGCATCGCCGCCTTCCTCCTGCATAACTCAAAGCCCACCAAGGCCGAGTTGATCACATGTCCCTGCAACTTGGCATTGTGCGCCCTTCAAGAGTTTTGCGTCTTCCCGCTACACATTGGCCCTAAGGGCACACGGGTGATGGAGACCCTGTTGGTTGATTTTTAGGGCTTTTGAATTCTGCACAATCACCGGCTATAGGTACCCCATGTAGCCGCATAATACAAAGTTTCACTTCCCACCTGTCTGGCAACACCATTTTTTCTTCCTTGGACTTAATTCGAGCCTACCATCAGATACCCGTGGCTCCGGAGGACGTTCCCAAGACAGCTGTAATCACCCCCTTTGGCCTCTTTGAGTATAAAAGAATGCCATTCGGTTTGAAAAATGCAGCCCAGTCCTTCCAGAGGTTCATCGATTCTATCCTCCGTGGCCTTTCTTTTGCTTGGGCATATTTAGATGATCTTTTAGTCGCTTCCTCCTCTCCTGAAGAACATATGGATCACCTACGTGCCGTTTTTGGTAGGTTGGATGATGCGGGAATTCGTCTCAATCCTACCAAGTGCGTATTCGGCGCGTCTTCTCTTACATTCCTTGGTCACACAGTCTCGGCTGAGGGTATTTGCCCTCTTGTGGACCGTGTCGCCGCTATCCGAGCCTTTCCTCTTCCCCAAAATCAAAAGCAACTTCGTCAATATCTGGGAATGATCAACTTTTACCACAGATTTCTGAAATCAGCGGCAGCCCTCCTAGGCCCGCTTACCGCACTCATTCGTCCTAAACAGCGAGGCAGCACCACTAAAGTCGACTGGTCTCCGGCAGCAGAGTCTGCTTTTGAGGCTTCCAAAGAAGCCCTCGCCTCCGCCACTCTTTTAGTTCATCCCCACAATACCGCACCAGCGAGAGTGCAGGTAGATGCCTCCGATTTCGCTGTTAGTGCGGTGCTTCAGCAGTTCCAAAAGGGCGAATGGTGCCCACTTGCCTTCTTTTCACGCAAGCTCCAACCCGCCGAAACAAGGTATAGTGATATAGTGCTTTTGGACGGGAATTGCTTGCTATGTATCTTGCTGTTCGCCATTTTCGGTACTTTTTGGAAGGTCGGGAGTTCCACATCCTGACCGACCACAAAGCGATCACTTTCGCAATGGCTTCACGGCATGAACGTCACTCTCCCCGTGAAGCTCGTCATCTTGAATTCGTTTCCCATTTACGACAGACATACGTCACATCTCGGATGTGTGATAATTTCCCCACCGCGGGATGCTCTTCTCGGGATTTTGAAATAAACGCTCTTCCAGGCCCTTCCTGAAACTAGATTAGTCAGCAATGGCACGTCCCAGCAGCAAGAACAATCTCGATCTTCAGCAGGACTCTTCTCTAGCAGCTGCAGTGGCCTCAAATCTTCCGGCATAGAGAGGAGACTCTGTGTCCGTGACACTTCAAAACAGGCCACCCTCGCCCTTTCGTTCCAAATATTCTCTTCGAAAGGCAGTCTTTCTGCAATCTCCATTCGCTTTCACCTCCTAACATAAAGGCTTAACTAAAACTTGTAACGGCTCGTTTTGTTTTTTTTTTTTGTGTTTGGGTTTTCTTTAAGGTTTTTAACGCCGATGTAGCGATATTGGTGTTTCCGCGCCTTGCAAGGCTTGTCAACGCTCTATGGTGCAAAACACACACTAAAGTCCCTGGCACCTATCTGCCCCCTGGCCAAGTTTTTGAAGAGTTCCACATCGACATTGTGGACCTCTTCCACCTTCTCATGTCTGGTTCCTCTTCCACCTTCTCATCGGTTTCACTCGTTGGACTGAAGCGTATTCCCTCTCTCTGTTGCCACTGCCGAATCTATACATAAAAGCCTTCTTGTTTCAAAATTTGGATCTCTCGGTTCGGAATTCCTCTCTCGGTCACGACGAATCAAGGTCGCGTTTTCGAATCCTTCCTCTGGAAAGATTTGATGCGCTTGCTGGGTTCTGAGAAGATCCATACCACCAGCTTCCATCCTATCTCGAACGGGATTTGTGAGAGGTTCCACCGTCAGCTTAAAGCCTCTCTCATGGCACATCCACAACCAGAACACTGGACTGAGGCTCTTCCTTTGGTTATGCTGGGTATACGCACGGCCGTTAAGGAGGATCTTCAGTGTTCAGCTGCAGAACTTGTTTATGGCTCTACACTTCGCCTGCCTGGCGAGTTTTTTTCTCAATCTTTACCGCTTGCTACTGCAGACCCCACCCTGTATCTCACTCGCTTGAAACGATGCGCCCTCTCATGGAGACCTAACCCCGTACCCGCCAGCAAAAGGTGCACTCTTACATTCCGAAAGATCTCTCTTCCTGTACCCCATGTTCTAGTCAGCCATGACTCCCACCAGTGTTCTCCCCTCCAACCCAAGTACGGACGGCCTTCCGGTTTTACTTCGGAAGCGAGAAGTTCTTCAAAGTTACAGACTTCCTATCTCGTTACCACGTTATATCGATCGATCGTCTCAAACCTGCCTTATTTTGAGGCGAACCCTCCGGACGTCCAGGGGGGGATATTGTTCCCTCTAAGTATATAATCATTATTCATGCCAGGAAATAAAAATTAAGAGATTTACGCCTAAAAACTCCAAACTAAGGCATCCGATTTATTCTCCGAAATACGAGCTCCACCCACACCTAGCATTTTTTTCCCTTTTGAAGATATCAGTGAACATCTGGCTGCTGGTAAATGAAATCAGCATTTAAAAAAAAAAAACTAAGCAATTAACCAGTGAATGCTAGCAATCTATTCCAAACAAAATTTATGAAACCAAACCAAGGTAAGGAACAAGGCAGAGTAGAATTTAAAATAGTATTAAGGCGGCAAGGCAGAAGTAAAGCGATGATAGCCGATCTAAGACTGTAGGCTTAGGCTAGGGAAGCTGGGTAATATCAGGCAGGGTAATAGGAGCGCAGAGGTGAACAGCCCAAAAAATGTTTAGTAGAATTTCAGAAACTTTGTTAAATATATTTTTAGCAACAATTATAGTAAATAAAGAGGTGCCGCAAAAGCATCGGTATTTACTATATCTAACCCTAGCGAGGCTATGCGCCTCACATAGAGGCAGTTTGGAGAGAAGGCCAATAAGCTGGTAAGTAGCGGCAGAAGTGAACAACCACCGAAAATGTTCAGAATCTAGACTTTTAAAATATTTAGCAAACAATATAGTAACATAGGTGCTCACAAGATCGGTATTTACTATATCTTACCCTAGCGGACGTTTGCGTTACCACATAGCAGTTTGGAAAGAGGCCAAGCTAGGTGATTTTAGTAGCTCAAGTAGGGTGCATGAGCCAATTCTCTCTCATCTCTCTTCTCTCTCAATCTCTCTCCTCTCTCTCTCTCTCTTCTCTCTTCTCTCTCTCTCTCTCTCTCTCTCTCTCTTCTCTCTCTCTCTCTCTCTCCTCTCTCTCTCTCTCTCTTCTCTCTCTCTCTTCCTTCTCTCCTCTCTCTCTCTCTCTCTCTCTCTCTCCTCTCTCTCCTCTCCTCTCTCTTCTCTCTTCTCTTCTCTCTTCTCTCTCTCTCTCTCTTCTCTCTCTCTCTCTCTCTCTCTCTCTCTTAGTCAATCAAGATTTATAACAAGCATTAGGCAATTTTAAATATATGTATAATAGGTGTCTGTGTGAGACTCATATTCAAATGATGCTGCCTTCATGCGAATGTATATGCAGGAGGATCCTTTCCTGCCTGTTATGCATATTACATAAACAGCTCCTCCCAAACTAATAATCCTTTTGTACTACTACTCTGCATAGGCTTCATATTCTGTTAGGAATTTCTTTCTGCAGAATATGATTCATATGTATAATAGTAATAACTAGGTTCACCCTGACCTAATGCCTTTTGTTTTTGTTTTTTTTTAGGACGGGTTCAACCCTAAACTTGTGAAATAGCTGCAAGAAGTTCAGCTTGAATTAAGGAGTCTGCCATTTCTCAATCAACTTAAAGAAGCGGTCCTAAGCCACCCCAGCTTAACAGATCTATCTAAATTATATAATATATATACTTTAAAATATTTATATAAGCTAAATATTTACCGAATATATGTTTCTCTTGTATATATATATTATATATATATATATATAATATATAATATATATATTAATTATATATATTAGACTGGCCATTATCATAGGCGGCGAAAAAATAAACTTAACCTATTTTTATGCGTGCACACCCCTTAATTTGTTTCAGTTTAGCATAATGTCAGACGGCTAAACCAAAATAGTCCAATATATAAATGACAACCCTGTGCCTCATCGGAATAGATTGAAGATTACAATAATGTGGCTAAATATATCGATTTTCAGGATATATGCATTTACGTATATTACAAAAGTATATTGAATTGATATAAAATTACCGATATAGGGCTTAAAAAGACAATTGAGACATGACAAGAAATTTTGGAATATCATATTTATTTTTTTTTAAATCCTGCTTAACTGGCTACTTCTACGGGGCCTTGAGTTATTTTACGTGGTCTTCAACACATTGGAGAAGAAATTGCTTCTGACTCTTCATTCAAAGTTAGGAGCCCATTGAATTCCTGTATCAATTTCACTCCTCTTTTTCAGCTGTTTCATTAACAACACAGAGATTCCAGAAAGTTTTCTTGTGCAGTAAATACGATTCGTCTTTCCCAATTGATCTGGATTCAATTTCCAGAAAGCTAATGTCGACAGCCAAATTTGTAATAAAGTTAAACTTTTCTTTGGAAATGAAGTCTTCTATTGTTTTTTATCTGAGAGGAAAAAACAAACCAATGAACTAATTATTTGAATTACTTCTACATTGTGAATTTACGTAATTTGACATTTATTATGCAATACTTGTTAAAATTGTGATAAATTGTACCAACTGATTCGTCTTATAAACAAAGGGTGAAATAATAACATTATGATTTAATTAAAAGATTAGTGCTGAAGTTGAAATCTTACCAAGAGATTGGGAAGTTCGATAGGATGAATAATACATTTTATTCCCTGTATTAAGTGTTTCGTTAGCCAAATCTCTATGATGCTTTTTTTTGGATGCAGTATTGGACATTTGTATCAAAATCGCTAAAATGCTGACTTTTCATCTAAAATACCACAGAGTGATTACAAAATTTCTTCAAAGCAACTGATGAAATGCCTTTATTTATGCTTTCATATTTTTGTAACGTTTGTAAAATAATGGAATCATTAAAAAGGGCACTAACAGCCGATGGACTCTCCAACCATGCTTTAACATATACCATTATTGGAAACAAACAAATGTTCTTCAGACCATTCACTTCAGATACTTTTAAAGACAACTGTTTCTCTAAATAAAAACATTTTAAATGAAGTAAAATGGCCTTCTGGCCATCCATCGAGCATGACTGTAAAGCCCCTGGTAGGCTTGATTTTAGATTTTCGAGTCTGAGGTTCTTCCAATGAAATTATTACATAATTCAACGAGCTTCACGATAATCGTGCTTTACTTTTCTCATTTTTCAGTGCATTATTAAAATGATTCACATTTACAAACTTTTTAAACTAGTTTCAACTTTTTAAACTAGTTTAAACTTTTTAAACTAGTTTAAACTTTTTAAACTAGTTTTTTTTTTTTTTTTTTTTTTTTTTTTTCTTTTTTTTTTTTTTTTTTTTACAGTTGTCCCCACCACTCACGGGCAGAACCCTATTCAGGGAGGGGTGTTGCACGCAAAAATTTCATCCATCTATCGCAAATACGCAGATGAGCACAGACGCAGGCTTTTAAAGTGAGGGAGAATTAAATTCAGCAGGAAACACAGAAATGGAGAAGGAGTTCCACAATCAAAAGTGGCGTGCATCGCTTGGAAGCACTCGCAGCCGAACTGAAAGGAGTTACTAAGGTCCACCGTCAATGTCGGTGCGCCGACAAGGCACCCTTGTGCTACGACGGGCGTCGATAGAGGTGGTTGGTACGCGAGTGTAAAGTTCCCTCGAGCACCTGCCGCTGAGGTACCTATAGAAAAGAGATTAAAGCCCCAACATCGCGCAGCAAAGATAGGGGGCAAGTGAACTGCGAAAGTAGCCGGACAGTGTGATAAACTTGCCCTGTGATCGGCGCTGATCCAAAAGCCGATATAAACCAGAGCCCCCAAGATATGGAGAACAGACTCCATACAACCGGGCGTGATGAGACCCTTGCTTATAGCTGGAGTAAACTGAGAAGAGGAAAAAAAAGGTCTCGCAATCTAAACAGAACTCCCAGTTTTCCTTGAGGCCCGCCCTAGCAACCGTTGTGACGTGTGAGGTCTCCCACAGACATTTTTTGTCTTTTATGTTACCAGGCCAAGGATCGTTTATTATTTGTCAACAGGGAGAGACGAGAAGAAGCGTCCGAAAGGAGATTTGCGAAAGTTAAAATGTTTTAGAGAGGTGGAGATTGTAGAAGTGGGTTTTTAAACGAAATTGAAAGCTTCACAAAGGTTGAGACGACCCCAACCGGAAATTCTAATCCAGATCAGCGAGAAAGAGTCGGAAATATTAAATGACGAGACTGGGCAATTCTAGAAGTGAAAGAGGGACGCAGAACTTGAGATGAGTCTGCAAGATCGAAGGCGTCGAGTCATCGGTCATGAGTGGAACTAAAGTTTAGATGTGAAGGTAAGAAGATCATTAATGAAAAAAGTAGGAATAAGTAGGAGATAAGACAAACCCTGAGGAACACCACTTGAAAGGAAGCTAGACATAAGTAAGCAAAGAGAAGGAGGAAACCAAAGGAGGGGAGCTTTAGAGAGCAGCTTGACGCACTTGCCATAACCCGATCATAATGCTTTTGGATATGCTTCAAGCGCCCACCACGCAAGTTCTCCCCTAGTCCAAAGAAGCAAGCGTCAACGACTCATAAATCGGTTAAACTAGGAAAGATGTTATATCCGCAGTAGACCTTGATACGCCGAAAAGCCGTACTTGCGATCGGAAAGAAGAGAATAGAGATTCCAGATGGTCTAAGAAATGAGAGTTGAGAACGGGTTTCAATGATCTTAGATATAATACAAGGTGAGAGCTTAGCGGCGATAGTTAGAAGGATCAGAGCGGCCTTCCTTTTTTCGGAATAGGTTGGAACATGTGTGGTGCTTCCAACACTCAGGGAAAGTGCTAGTACTGAGACACAGAAAATATAGTTGAACGAGGGGCGTGGTCAGCACGTAAGCCACATTCCCTGAAAACTCTGGGAAGGAATGCCATCCGGGGCCACCCGCCTTCCTAACGTTCATATGATCTCAGAAGCCCATATACCATATCAAATGTAATCATACTCAAAGAAATAGGGACACCTTGAGAGAGAAGGAGGAGGAGGGTAGGAGGAATGCCAGAATCGTCCAGGTTGAGATAGAGGAAAATAGGAGGCCGAAGAGATTGCCTTTTCAGTTGGAGAGTTAGCAACAGAGCCCTCAGATCGAATAAGAGGAGGAAAGGCAGATTTACAGAAGTTTTAGAGAGTTTTTGGACAAGAGCGCCAGAAAGATTTGTCAGTAGCAGAACCAAGGAGGTTAGCGCACTTTCGTTGATTGAAAAGCCCGCTTTGCTCGTCGGAAGACTTACCCTGCAAGCGCTTTCAAGGAGAATGGGAATTAGCGAGAGTGACTATCGGAGAACGAGACTTTTTCCACTCCCGATACCCGCTGTCTCTAGCCTGAATGGCCAGAGAAAACAAGCACGATCGAACCATGTGGTTATGAGGAGAGAAAGATTTAGTTCATCCGTCAACGATTACAGCTCCCACCTTAGCTGAGAAGCCGAAGCGTCATCAAGAGTTAAAGCAGTCATTCCAATTATTATAGCGTAGAAGCGACGCAATCAGCCCGATCAAAGTGCCAGAAAAAACTCATAGGGCAGGATGGGAGCTGTTGGAGAGAAAGTAATAAGAATAATAGAGATATAAGTTTGAGATCTGATTTACACATTTGTGCGAGGATGGTGTATGTATAGAAAGAAGGACTAGTGGTGAAACATAAGGTCAAGTGTGTTCAAGAATTTGGTTGGGACGATCCGGACCATGTGTGTGGGTTCTTTTGATTAGTTGACTCCAGATCGTTTGAGAATGCTGAAATGATTCGGCCTTCCTCCCCTCCTAAATAGTTATGAAGAGGACCCAAACCATTCAGTGTTGTGTACATTGAAATTCCCTAAATAGATGACCTCAGATTTGTAGAACGGCAAAATGTAATAGTTTAATGAGAAGTAGTAACATAAAAGAAGGAGTAAAAAATCTTTTTATTGTTAGGAGAACGTAGGAGAAACACAAGATTATTGTAGGTACAAGGAAGAAAGATCTTGAGCCACAGAACATCGAAGTTAGGAGATTCGAGATTTCACGAGACGTATTACAGGGAGATTAATGTTTACATAGGCACACCCTCCGCCTTACAGATGGAAATTATAAATAAGTAAAGTTGGATACATTAAACTAGTTACACTATGATTTCTTATCCCCTTCTGAGTCTCAGACAAGAGCAAAAGGTTAGTGGTTTAGAGTTAGAGAGGTGATATTCCACAAAGGCAAAGTTAGAGTTTAAGCCGCGGATGTGGTGAAGTCAATAGAAAGCCCGTGCCTACGCAAATCTGCCATCTTACAACAACACACACACACACACACACACACACACACACACACACACACACACACACACACACACACACACACAAACAAACAAACAAAACAAAAACACAAACAAACAAACAAAACAAATAAACAAAACAAAACAAACAAACACAAACAAAGAAACAATATAAGACAATCTTACAAAAAACAACTAAAACAAACTGAGGATTGGGATAAAAATCCCTGAAACATTAAACTAAAATCCTAACTTAAAAAAAATTTAAGTGCTAAAATTAATTAAAAATCAACTACTATACAAAGAAAAAAATAAAACTTAAACCTATAAAACTTTACCACACTAGTTCTTAAACTAGTTTAAACTTTTTAAACTAGTTTAAACTTTTTAAACTAGTTTCAACTTTTGAAACTAGTTTTCAAACTAGTTTTCAAACTATTTAAACATTTAGGAACTAGTTTAAACCTTTTTTAAACCATTTTAAACTTTTTAAGTTAGTTTAAATTTTTTTAAACTAGTTTAAACTTTTAAACTAGTTTAAACTTTTAAACTAGTTTAACTTTGTCAACTATTTTTTCATTTTAAAACTTTTCTTTCACTTTTAAACTAATTTTCGATTAATAATAATTAAAATAACTTTTAATACAGTTTAAACTTTTTAAACTATTTTAAACTTTTTCAAACTTAGTTGAACTTTTTAAACGTATAAACTTTTAAACTAGTTTAAACTTTTTAAAACATTTAAACTTTTTAAGTTAGTTTAAATTTTTTAAACGTTTAAACTTTTTAAACTAGTTTAAACTTTTTAAACTATTTTAAACTTTTCAAACTATCTAACTTTTTAAACTAATTTAAACTTTTTAACTAGTTTTTTAAACTTTTTCTTCCAAACTAGTTTAAACTTTTATAAAACTAGTTTAAACTTTTAAACTAGTTACTTTTTAAACTAGTTTAAACCTTTTAAACTAGTTTAAACTTTTTAAAACTAGTTTTAACCTTTTAAACTAATTTAAACTTTTAAACTTAAGTTTAATCTTTTTAAACTATTTAAACTTTCTAAACTAGTTTAAATTTTTAAACTAGTTTAAACTTTTTAAACTAGTTTAAACTTTTTAAACTTGTTTATACTTTTTAAACTAGCTTAAACTTTTTAAAATATTTTAAATTTTTTAAACTAGTTTAAACTTTTACATTAATTGTATTCATCTTCCTTCAGGTAACAACCCTTTCGAATCTCTTCTGTCTTCCGAATTTCCAGATCTTGTCTCTCCCATCTCGACCTTCCGGCAAGTTAAACATAACGTCGTCCATCACATAGAGACGAATGGGAGACCTCCTTTCTCCCACTCACGCACGTCGTCTTGCACCTGACAAACTTCAAGCTGCTAAGCTGGAGTTTAACACTCTGCTTCAACAAGGCATCATACGTCCTTCCAAGTCCGACTACGCCTCCCCTCTTCACCTTGTGTTGGGGTGCGTCGCTCCCTCACAGCAGGAGTCGGACATTGTCCGCACACTCTTCTTACAGAAGTTGCCCAGGGATATTCAGTATTTCCTGGCTTCCATGGATCCGGCTCTCTCTCTCTCTCTCTCTCTCTCTCTCTCTCTCTCTCTCTCTCTCTCTCTCTCCCTCTCTCTCTCTCTCCCCCTCCCCCTCTCTTCTTTCTCTATTTGAAGTGCAGAGAGAGCAGATCGTCTTATCCGGTACCCTGCTCCTGTCAACTCTTCTATTTCAGCTGCTTCTGCCTCTCCTGCGTTCCCCCACCCCCTCCAGACAGCTCTTCAGCCTACTCTTCTTCCTTCTTCTTCGTCTCTTGCGCTTCCTCAAGTTCCCGGTTCTCATGCCCTTTCCGCTCCTCCCTTCCCCAGTCTTCAGTTTTCTTCCCTGTCGTTACTCAGTTCCGTTGCTTCTTCTACTCTTCCGGTGTTCTCTCATTCGTATCCTTCTGCTATATGCAGCGCTTCTGCTCACCTTTTCTTCACGTTTCTCCACAGTAGAGACTCGCCTCTCTACTATAGAACAAGGTATGGCAGATATGAAGGCCGAGATTCTCTCTCTTTCTACTATGCTGCGTTCTCAGAGGGATTCTCGTCCCGCAACCTGTCAAACTCCGGCCACCATTTCTCAGACCATTCCCCGACCTCAGGACCTCAGGACCTCAGGACCTCAGGACCTCAGGACCTCAGGACCTCAGGACTGCTTTTACCATCATCGTTTCGGTCTTAAGGCTAAAAAATGTATTCCCCCTTGTCCATTTTCGGGAAACTCACAAGCCAGCGGTCCATAGAGGCAGGGAATTCAGTTGGCCCCTCCTCTGTTTGTTCTTCTTCTTCAGTTTCTTCGCCTCAGGATGTCCTACAAACCTGTTCTTCCTCATAGATACAGGCGCCTCATTTTCGTTCGTTACTACCTAGGGATTCTTCCCAGAAATCCGCTGTCCCTCTTCCCGACCGGGCTCTTTATGCTGCAAATGGAAGTACCATTACTGTCTATGGTGAACATTTGTGCTCCATCGATCTTTCCCTCAGCCGAAGGTTTCCATGGGTGTTCTTAGTGGCCGACGTGTCCCAGCTAATCCTAGGAGCCGGTTTTCTGTCTCATTTTGACCTTATGGTTGATTTGAAGAACAGAAGGTTGGTTGACGGTTCTACGTCTCTGTTCTCTCCTGGTACGGTAGTTGCTTCAGTTCTCAAAGGTATCTCTGCTGTTGCCTCTTCTTCTGATGCCTCCCCTTTTCTCACCATTCTACAGGAGGATTTTTCGACTCTGTTGAGTCCCTGTTCTTCGTCCTTGCCCGTCAAACATTCGGTGGTGCACCATATTGAAACCACCGGCTCTCCCACCTTCGCTAGAACACGTCGACTACTACCCGACAAGTTCAAAGCTGCCAAAGCGGAATTCAAACACATGCTCGAGCTTGGAATCATCCGTCCTTCGAAGAGTTCTTGGTCTTCGCCTCTACATTTAGTCCAAAAACCATCAGGCGATTGGCGGCCATGTGGGGATTATAGAGCCCTCAATGCTGCTACAATATTTGACAGGTACCCAGTACCTCACATCCAGTCGTTTACTTCCCACCTGGCTGGTAAAACCATCTTCAGCAAGCTCGATCTTGTTAGGGCCTACCACCAGATCCCTGTTGCTGAAGAGGATATTCCGAAGACGGCTGTCTTTACCCTTTTTGGCCTTTTTGAATATACTCGCATGCCTTTCGGTTTGAGAAATGCAGTGCAGACGTTCCAGCGCTTCATCGATAGAGTTCTCAGAGGTCTCCCCTTCGTCTTTTCTTATTTTTTTTATTTAGATACCACGCTCTAGCTGGTAACCCCTCCCATACGCACTAATACGCGCATGAGAGAGGCCGAGAGTGGTAACCACTGAGGGGGGATTTCTTTAAAGTTTTCCACAGACGTTCCAGCGCTTCATCGATAGCGTTCTCAGAGGTCTCCCCTTCGCCTTTTCTTACCTTGATGACCTCCTCGTTGCTTCCACCTCTCCCGCCGAACACGAGCAACATTTGCGTGCTGTTTTTGCCCGGTTAGACGAATGTGGAATACGTCTTAGCCCTGCAAAGTGTGTTTTTGGTGTTTCTTCTCTCACTTTTCTTGGTCACACGGTCTCCGCTGAGGGTATTTGTCCTCTGGCAGAGCGTGTTGACGCCATTCGCATGTTCCCTCCGCCTCAAAATCAGAAACAACTGCGTCAGTTTCTTGGGATGCTAAATTTTTACCACCGATTCATGAAATCAGGGGCAGATATTCTTCGCCCTCTTACCGCCCTCATACGTCTCAAGAAACGCGGCAGCAGTACGAAAGTTGATTGGACGGACGAAGCAAAGACCGCGTTTGAAGCCTCCAAAGAAGCTCTCGCTTCAGCAACACTCCTTGTCCACCCACAGGACTCAGCACCGACGAGAATGCAGGTGGACGCTTCGGATTTTGCGGTCGGTGGAGTCCTCCAACAGCTCTTACACGACGTGTGGTCTCCTCTCGCTTTCTTTTCTCGCAAGTTACAACCTGCTGAAACTCGGTATAGTGCTTTTGGCAGGGAGTTGCTTGCAATGTATCTTACCGTTCGACATTTTCGTTACTTCCTAGAAGGCCGTGAGTTTCACATTCTCGTGGACCACAAGCCCCTCACTTCCGCTATGATCTCTAGGCATGAGCGCCACTCTCCTAGAGAGACTCGTCACCTTGAGTATGTCTCACAGTTCACTACTGATGTTAGGCATATTTCAGGTGTCGACAACTTCACCGCTGACGCTCTCTCCCGCATTGAAATCGACGCGATTTTAGCCTTGCCAACCATAGACTATGATGCCATGGCAACGTGCCAAGCTGCTGATGATTCTGCACTTCCACAAGACTCTTCCCTCCAGCTGGAGTGGCTCCAACTTCCTGGGATAGAGAAGAGACTTCTGTTTGACGTGTAACAAGACTCTCCTTGACCTCTTGTACCTGCATCATTTCATAAGGCTGTTTTCCTCAATTTGCACTCCCTTTCACACCCCAGCATTGAAGCGTCTCGCAAACTGGTTACTGCTCGTTTTGTGTGGCCCGATATGAATGCCGGCGTAGCAACTTGGTATCGCACTTGTCTTTCCTGTCAACGCTCTAAAGTGCAGCGTCACACCAAGGCCCTTTTAGGCACCTTCTTACCCCCTAGTGCCCGTTTTGAGCGTGTCCATATCGACATCGTTGGTCCACTTCCACCTTCTAGGGGCAAAAAGTATATCCTTACGTGCATCGACCGTTTTACACGCTGGACGGAGGCTATCCCTCTCTCCGTTGCCAATGCGGAATCCATCGCTAACGCTTTCTTGGCTCACTGGGTTGCTCGCTTCGGTGTTCCTCTCTCTGTCACGACGGACCAAGACCGCGTTTTCGAATCCTTCTTATGGAGAGATTTGATGCGTCTCCTGGGTTCTGAAAAGATCCATACCACTTGCTTTCAACCTACAATCGAATGGGATTGTAAAAAGATTTCACCGCCAGCTTAAGGCTTTTCTTATGACTCAGCCCAATCCAGAGCAATGGACTGATGTTCTGCCTCTCGTTATGCTCGACATTCGTTCCGCTGTTAAAGAGGATCTGCACTTGTTCTGCTGCTGAATTGGGTTATGTTCTCCCTTCGCACTTCCTGTTGATTTCTTTTCTCAGTCTTCCCCTCCTTCTGCTGCAGACCCGCTTCGCCTATCTTACCCGCTTGAGGTGTTGTGCTTCGTCGTGGAGACCTAGCCCATCTCGACCACACAAAGTGCATTCATACATTCTTAAAGATCTTTGCTCCTCACTCATGTCTTTGTTCGACATTACTCCCACTGCTCCGCTCTCCAGCCTAAGTACGATGGACCATTTCCTGTAGTGCTTAGGAAGGAGAAGTTCTTCACGATCCAACGTCTAACCCGCACGGAAGTAGTTTCAATCGACCGTCTGAAGCCTGCTTTCTTCGAGAGAAATCCTTTTCCAGTTCGTGACCCCGATTATGTACCTTTTGTTCCAATTTCTCCTCCTCCCGCAGCTCCTGCTTTTAACATCCCTATTTCTCCTCCTGCTTCCTCTTCCCCCTCCTTCTCCCCCTCATCCTCCGCCTGCTCCTCCTTCTCAACTCCTTCCTTCTCCTGAACCTTTTCCTTTTCCACATCCTTCTCCTCCGGCAAAAGCACCGATACAACCACCTCCTCCAATACAACAATCGCCTCCCTCTCTACTCGCTCCATCTCTTGCCCTTCTTGCACATCCTATTACTCGCTCTCAAACGCGCGCTCATGCTTCCAACGCTCCGACTCCGCCTTCAGTTTCCCGTCCTTCACTTCGTTCTGCCTTGTTCCCGTCTGCGTCAAGAGATATATCGAGCAGAGGTCGTCAGGTGAGATGGCCACAGTGCTTTCTAGAGTAATTCACCTGGACTTCTGCTCTGGATGAGGGTACTATAGCATAAGCGAGTGCGCCCTTAACTGATCGTGCACTTATAGTGCACTTTCGAAATGCGCATAGCGCGTCCCTTTTGTTTCGATCATCATAAAACGTTTTTCTTCTTAGCCACGTCAAGCACGGATGATAGCTTCCCGAGCATATTGTAATTAATAACGTTATTAAACAAGTTAACAGCAAAGTATTGCCGAACAATTAATTCTAATTGTTCAGGTACGTATAGAAAAACAAACAAAAATTGTATGATTTATGTTAATTAATAAAGTAATCGAGTAGGCTACGTCGACAGTGCGTAGCCCTATAGATCGCACCGAAATGTGAGTAGGCCAATAGTTTAGCAGAAGGGCACAGCCAAAATTTTCATATGATGTAAGGATAGGTAGTTAGCAATAATACCAATATTAGATATATGTGTGAAATTATTTAAATTAGTGCATGCATGATGTTAGTTCATAAAATTTAAAGAGCAAACTAAGCCGACAGCGGTAGGCCTACAGGCAACATTGAAATGCGAATGAGGCCAATAGTTGGGCAGAAAGGCACAGGCAATATTTTCAGTATATTTTTACGTTAGGCGTTTAACAATAAGATAGTGTTCTGTGCTAAGTGATTAGCTGTAATTTAATATGAATAGCATGATTTTTAATAATACGTTAGATAGCCGGTTAGATCATAAACGGTTATCTAAAGTATCCTACCCTAGGAGGGCATGGACAACTCATGTCCGATTTTTTATAGTGTTTAAATTTTTTATATTTTTTGAGAATACAATTGATGCTAAGTTAGGCACCTATTGTATATTTACCCTAGGAGGAAATAGACGACTCATGCCCGATTTTTTATAGTGTTTTAATTTTTTATAATATTTTTTTTTGAGAATACAATAGATTCGAAGTTAGGCATCTATTGTATATTTACCCTAGGCTGGCATAGACGACTCATGCCCAATTTTTGCTGGTTTAGAAAAACTTCGAAAACGCTAACCTGGGGTAGATTTAAAGCCCTCAGTTCATGCCTCTATATATAAGTTACGCACTCATCCAATGTCGCTGTATAATGGTATGCCCGCAAATATTCGCATTTGCCAGCATGCTACTATGAGCTATTGTAATTAAGATTCTAATAGAAATATATATATTATATAATATATATTATATAATATATATATATATTATATGTATATATATATATAGTAGGATATATAGTTATTAATATTATATATATTAATTATAATATATTATATATATATATTTATTATATCCGAGCTGGGCGTTGCGCACCGAGTTGCGCCACCGATATCAATTTGTAGGCGCAAAAGGCGCATAGGCGCACAATTTTAAAAGGGGACTAAGCAAGGCGCACACCACTCTCTGCGCCTTAGCCGCGCCTATGAAGCAGGTAGAAAGCATTTTTTTTACCCTTAAGTTAGATGTTAGAGCGTAAGCAAACTTTATCATTTAAAACCAGTCACAACTCATAAAGTATATAAAAATATTAGTATCTTATTATATATAGTATACTATATATATATATATATATTATAATACTTTTAATATATTATATAATATATGATTATATCAATAATTATATATATATAGTAATATAGTATATATATATGTTTATGTAGTTCTTAACTACAATAAATTGGCGACTATGGCTCCTGAAATTATGTCAATTTTTAGCGCTCGTGCTGAACCTCCTGGGGGAAACATGGACCACAAGGACATGGAGGAGGAAAAAGGACGTGTAGATATTAGTTTACGGTGTTTATTACAAAAATTAATTATTTGTTTTTCTTTCTTATAAAAAGCATGCTTTTATTATCCGCACTAAAGTTTACTTTGCAAATAATATTAGCAACAGTCACCGGCCAACAGGCACCGGCCGGCGAAAGGCGCATAGGCGCAAGGCGAATAGGCCAAAGGCGAATAGGCCATGAATGTATACAAAAGGAGAGGCGCATGGCTTGGCGCACGTAAGTCGGGCATAGGGATGAGGCGCAGGGGCACTCAAAAAATTATAAGCGCGCGCCCAGCTCTGATAATATATATATATATATATTATATATTTATTATATATATTATTATATATATATTATAAGTGATATTATATATATGTAATATAATAATATATATTGTCATTTTAATGTGCAAATGTGAGCACTTCCGATAAATGTAAAGTACATATATTGTGCAGGGATCTTACTTCCTGTATAATATTGTACGGAATATAAGGGTGCTGAATTGTAATTACCCTGTTTCTAATTCTGTTGTCTCTTCCTTGATAGGAAAGGGGTCTGTAATTTTTTAGAAATAAC
>JABUQX010138934.1:45000-52500 GCA_015478945.1 Trachelipus rathkii | reverse complement strand
GGTAACGAAAAGAAGTAGGTAAAATTAAGAGTGAGAAGTTAAGTGTGCAAGATAATAAGGACAAGTATGTAAGAGCGCTCGCTATTAAAACGGTTGAATGTGAACAAGCGTGAATGTGAACAAGTTGATACTGAGCAAATCTGGGGGCAAATGAAGGAAGCGTTGTTAGTAGTGCAAAGGAAGTGTGTGGATGTGCTTATATTCAGGAGTAAGAATGTTAACAGAATGGTGGAATGAAGAGAGTGATGAAAGCAGTTAAAAAGGTAAAAAGAGCGTGGTTAGATGTATAAGCAAATGATGAAGATTAAGAAAGATACTTGGAATTATATAAGGAGGAAAAAGAAATACTAAAAGGTGTATGCGTGGGAAACAGAGGTAAATGAACATTTGGAAGGAGGATGAATGGGGACATACAAGGAAATAGGAAGCTCTTCTGGAAGGAAGCGCGAAGGTTAAGAATATGAGAATAAGGGGAATCTGTAGAATAATGAATAGGGATGGTGCTTTTTGTAACTGATGAAATGGATGTGAAGGGAGTGTGGAAAGAACACTTCGAAAATCTGCACAATATTAACAGTAATGATGAGGTGTTAGTGAATGTGTGCAGTTTTGATGGTGCAAGAAGGAATATTTATGGGGATGAGGTCATAAGTAAGGAGGTAATGGGTAGGGTAGAAAAGTTGAAAAATGGTAAATCTGCAGGTATAGATAGAGTACTAGTGAAATGATCAAGAGAGGAGGCCAGATGGTGATTGATTGGATTTAGAGGTGTCAAAGCGTTTTATGGAGGGTATAGTTCAGAAGTTCAGGAGAGGCAGTGGCTGCAGTATAGGGTAAGGAGAAAAGAACTTCTTAGAAATTATAGGGGGCAGATTTATTGAGTGTTGAGGAAGGTATATGCTGGGTATTTTGGTCGAAAGAGTGCGTCGAGTGACTGAGGACTGGAGTGGTGAAGAACAAGGTGCGTTTAGGAGTGGTAGAGGATGTGGATCAAATCTTTACATGGAAACAAATGATTGAGAAAATAGGGAGAAAGAGAATAAATTGTATTTAGTTTTTATGGACTTGCAACAGGCTTATATGATAGAGTTAATAAGGAAGCGTTATGGCAGGTGTTAGTGATATATGAATTGTTGGTGGTAGGCTTCTGAATGGAATCAAAGTATGTATGACGATAGTGAAGCGTGTGTAAGAATAAATGGTGTCAATGGTGATTGGTTTAGGATTAATAGCGGAGTAAGACAGGGTTGTGTTATGTCTCCTTGGTTATTCAATTTGTATATGGATGGGGTTATGAAAGAATTTGAGGTGGGGATGGCAGGAAATGGTGTTAGAATGGTGGAGAATGGAGATGAGTGGAGGGTGCTACCTATTATATGCGGATGATTTGGTTTTGTGTGGCGAATCTGAAGAGAGTTTGAGAGGATTGATAGAGAGATTTGGCAGGGTGTGTGAAAGGAGGGGCTTGAAAGTAAACGTGGATAAGAGTAAGGTTATGGTTGTGAGTGAGGACACTCCTCAGTGTGAAGTTATGTTAGATGGGTGAGCAGCTAGAACAAGTGTCTGAGTTTAAATATTTAGGGTATATGTTGGATGAGAAGAGAACGGACGATGCAGAGTGTAGTAGGAAAGTTGTGAATGGCAGGAAGGTGGCTGGTGCAATTAAATCGTTGGTGAATGCAAAGGGACTAAGTCTTGAGTGTGCTAGGGTCTTACATGAGGGTATGTTGTTACCTGTGTTATTGTATAGTAGTGAGACTATGGTCTGGAATAAGAAGTATAGATCTAAAGTTCAATGTGTTCAGATGGACAATCTTAGGGGTGTGCTGGGTGTGAGAAGAATTGATAAAGAGAGGAATGAACGTATTAGAGAGTGGTGTGGTGTGAAGAAAGGGGTAAATGAGAGAATAAATGAAAGTATGTTGAGATGGTTTGGTCATGTGGAAAGGATGAATGATAGTCGGTTGGTTAAGCGGATGTATAGTGGTGAGTGTGTTGGGAACCGACCGGCTGGGAGACCGAAAAGAAAGTGGATTGAGTCGGTGAACGAATGTCTGAAGGAGAGAAATGTGAGTTTGGCAGAGGCGAGAATTAAGGTGCATGATAGGAGAGAATGGCGGGGTTTTGTATGGGGGCATGGTTGTGGCCCACCTGGGCAGTGGCGGCTCGTCTATATGGGCTCCGGGGCTGGAGCCCCTCCAAATCCCATGATGCTCTAGGGTTGGATTTTCTGTCTGTGACGAGCTCTCACTAATTAATGGTACAGGGGGGGAGTAAGGCTGGGCTTTCTTTTCGACGTTTGTCATGGTTCTCCTACTGCTTTTCTTTTTCCGATGCTTGTACGGCACCTTTACCCCTAATATATATATATATATATATATATATATATATATATGTATATATATATATATATATATATATATATATATATATATACTATATATATATATATAAATATGAAAACTAATAAAAACATATATATATAAAACATATAACAACAAGAATTTATATATATATATATATATATATATATATATATATATCTCCTATATATATATATATATATACCTTAATATATATATATATATAATATATATATATATATATATATATGCTATATATATATACTATATATATATATATATATATGTATATATATATATATATATATATAATATAATATATAATAATAACAATTATATCTTTATATATATATATATGCTATGTCCCATATATATATATATATTTAATATAATATATATATATATATATATATATATATATATATATATATATGTATATATATATATATATATATATATATATATATATATATATATAAATATATATATATATAAATAACAACGAATTAACAACGATATGTATATAAATATATATATATATATATATACTTTATATATATATATATAATAACAATAATATATATATATATATATATATATATATAACAATATATATATATATATATATATGCTATATATATATATATATATATATATATATATATATATATATATATATATACTTATAAATATATATATATATATATATATATATATATATATATATATATATATATATATATATATATATATATATATATATATATATATATATATATATCTTTTTTTTTTTTTATGACTCTGTCTGTTTTTTTTTTTTTTTTTATATATTTTTAGAACATGATTCTAACTTAGTCAATTTAAGGGGTGAAAAACATTATTCAAAAATATATAGGACCAGTTACGTTTTACGACTCCGTCAGTTTTAATTTTTTTTTTTTTTAACTAAAGGAATACCCAAGGGTAAACCGCAAAGATGGCAGGAGTCGGGGTCTCTCGGCCTTCCGAGGGAACGACAGGGTAGGACTATTTCCCCCCCTCCGGGAGGGTCTCCGGAACCCCCGCTCTTTGGTATTTGGGTGTCGCGGGGGTTCCTCCGCCTCTCCCTACGGGGTATGGAAACGTCCCCCCTCTGTCCCCGTCGGCTCGAGCCCCCTAATTTTTTTTATTATTATTTTCTTTTTACATTTTTGTAATAAGCTTTATACGCTGATTCCAAATATGTAATTGGTTTTTCTGTAAGTGTCGTACTTTTCGAGATATTTCATTTATGAAAAAAATATTTATATTTTTTTTTACATTTTTGTAATAAGCTTTATACGCTGATTTCAAATATGCAATTAGTTTTTCTGTAAGTGTCATACTTTTGAGATATTTCATTTTTAAAATTTATTGATATAAATGTGATTTTAAATAATTATTTAAAATATTGCGAACTTTTTGAATCATGTTTTCAACTTAATTTCATTGTTAGTATCATATACTAGCAATATGTTAAAAAAAAAACAAAAAAATCAATAAAATCATAAAACACAAACAGGACCTATATATGTATATATATAATATATGTATATATATATATATATAATAATATATATAATATATATATATATATACTATATATATATATATATATATATATATATATATATATATATATATATATAAAATACTGTAATCTGAATGTGATATTAATATAAATAATATATATATATAATATATATATAATATATATATATATATATATATATCTAATATATATATATGCCTAACCTATATATATATATAATATATATATATATATATATATATAACTAATATATATATATAATATAATATATATATATATATATATATATATATATATATATATATATATAATATAATAATATAGATATATATATATATAAATGTAATAATATAGTAATATAATAATAATAATATATATATATATATAAATATATATATATATCATATATATAATATACCTATATATATATATATATATATATATATATATATATATATATATATATATATATATATATATATATATATATATAACATATATATATACCGAACCTATTATGTTTTTAGAACCATCAATATATTTCTAGTATATGATTCTAACAGTCAATTTAAGGGGTGAAAAAAAGATTAAAAATATATAGGACCAGTTACATTTTACGATCCGTCGGTTGCAATTTTTTTTTTTTTTTTTTTTTTTAACTGAAGAATACCCAGGGTAAACCGCAAAGATGGCAGGTGTCGGGGTCTCTCGGCCTTTCGGGGAACGACAGGGTAGGACTATTTCCCCACTCGGGAGGGTCTCCGGAACCCCCGCTCTTTGGTATTTTTGTGTCGCGGGTTCCTCCGCCCCTCCCTACGGGGTATGAAGAAACGTCCCCCCTCTGTCATCCCCCCGTCGGCTCCGAGCTAATTTTTTTAATTCTTTTTATTATTTTCTTTTTACATTTTGTTACAAACTTTACACCTGATTCCAAATATGTAATTGGTTTTTCTGTAAGTGTCGTACTTTTCGAGATATTTCATTTATGAGAAAATATTTTTTTATTTTTTTTTTTACTTTACATTTTGTAATAAGCTTTACATCCATGATTTCAAATATGTAGTGAGTTTGCTGTAAGTGTCAGCACTTTTTGGGAATATTTCATTTTTAAAATTTTATTGATATAAATGTGATTTTTAAATAATTATTTAAAATATTTCAAACTTTTGAATCATGTTTTTCACCACTGAAATTCATTGTTAGTATCATATACTAGCAATATGTTATAAAAAAAAAAAAAAATCAAAACTGACGGAGTCTTAAAACACAACAGGGCCTATATATATATATATATATATATATATATATATATATATATATATATATATTTATATCGATATATATATATATATATATATATATATATATATATATATATATATATATATATATATATATATATATATATATATATATATATATATATATATATATATATATATTTTTAAGGGTAGATCACCATAAATATGTTCAAATTCATTTCTTTAGAACAGTAGTTAAGCAACATTTGCTTCAAAACTACTCATAAAATAAAAATATAAATTTGTAAGTGAAATACTTTTTTAAGTTTACAAAGAATATTTTTAAAAAATCACGTTTCATTAATTATTTCAAAGGTTTTTTATTTTTATATGTTATTTTAAATTTAAATGGTAACTAATTATTATATAATTATGATTCACTTTGTCAAGATTTTGTTTGTAACTTAGTTAACATAGTTTTATAATTTAAAGTAAAATTTTTATCGGAATGTTGTAAAACTTTAATAAAATCAAAATACCGAGACCTAACAACTCTAAGTAACCTCTCCCTCATTTTCTTCCACCGAAACCTTCGTATAAAATATATACATTTGTTTCAGCCGATTTGAAATAGGACGCCAAATTACATCCGTTTCTTTCTTAGACAAAGATGGAACATAATTTATATAATGGAATATCATCGGAATCGAATCTTGGCACCTCGTTTTTTTTGACAAGTAAACTTACCAATTGACAGCTAGAAAAAAAATTTAATATACAATGATTTTAAGTAATTAATATTTAAAATTGTACAAAAAATATTCCATTATCGTATGGTAATATTGATTTAATATTATATTATTTATTTATTTTTACTTATAAAGAGTTCTAGACACTTTTTGGTATCTTTAATCCCTAAAGCTTTTTAAATAAGAGAGAAATTAAAATAAAATAAAATTAAAAATAAAATTAAAAATATTTATATTAATATTGTCTCTTAAAGTTTATTATTATTATTATTATTATTATTATTATTATTATTATTATTATTATTATTAGAGAGAGAGAGAGAGAGAGAGAGAGAGAGAGAGAGAGAGAGAGAGAGGAAGTCTTTCACGTCGTTGCAGTTTGTTCAGTGGAGCATAATATTCTAAAGAAAGAGAATAAATCCAATTTATTTGTTACTATTTCTCCTGAGTAATAAACTCATCTTTTAATACCCAGTATTATTCCATCATAATAAAGAATAATATAATATGAGAATCTTATTAGCTGCTATTTTAGTAATTAAATCTATTGTGAACAATGAAAATTTTTACAATTACAGCTAATACTACTGATATTTACACTAGATTATATATATATATATATATATATATATATATATATATATATATATATATATATATATATATATATAATTTCTTATATACATATATATATATATTTATAACACATATATATATATATATATATATATATATATATATATATATATATGTCAGCATCCCGAAGAGGCCAGGCATGTAACTAAAAAACTATAACAGCTACACGAAAATAAATATCATTTTATTAATCAGGAGACATTTTTACCCCTGAAATTAAAAAAATAATAAAAAAAAAATAACGCTTTTTAAAAAATTAAAATTGTTAAAAATATTGCAAAAATTACAGTTTTTTGAGAATTCGAAGAAGCTGGAGTAGTCGGAGGGAGCGCGCAAAGTTGCCAAATGTTGAATTTTTTTCTTTTATAACTAAAGGATACCCGACGGGTAAAAATTAAAGATGGATAGAGTCGGGGTTTCTCGGCCTACCGGGGGACGACGGGGGGGACTTCGTCCCCCTCTGTCCCTCCGTCGGCTCGAACCCCCTAAAAAGGATATAAAAAGAAAAAATAACATTTTCTCCAAAGCGTAAAAATAAAATGGTATTTGGCAACTTTTGCTATCGTGAACTAATGCAGGATTCAAGGTCAATCACAGCGTAGACTTGCCAGGTCTAAGATTATACTAATATTTAAGGTGTTATTAATAAATATTAGAATAAAATAAATCTCTTTTTAAGTTTTGTCGATGAAATTACTTGCTGAAATCAAAAATGTTATTTATTTTCCTGTAGGTGTTATAGTTTTCTAGTTACACTGCTAGTTGACTTCAAGCCAATGTGAAAACGAAAACATTAAAACTATAGAAAAAATGTATGTTTATAATACGTTTTAAATCAGTAATTACTCCTTCATTATCTATCGATTGATAAATCGTTTTCAGTTTTTCTACTAATAAACCCTTAAAAACGTCGTCTAACAAACATATAAGGCTCATTTTTT
>JABUQX010138934.1:30000-32500 GCA_015478945.1 Trachelipus rathkii | reverse complement strand
GCTGTTGTTGATGTGGCGACTTCTTTTTCTGCCAATAGTGGTGTTCCTCAGGGTTCTGTATTTATCTCCTACTTTATTCCTACTTTTAATTGATCTTCTCACCTGCACATATTAACTCTATCCACTCAGATGCCGATGACTCGACCCTTCATTCTTCACCCTCATTTCAATTCTGCTCCTCTTTTACTTCTAGAATTGTTGCCTCTCGTCTTAATCTTTCAGATTCTATACTCGCTGATCTGGATAGGATTTCCGGGTTTGGGTAGTCTCATCCTTGTGAAATTCAGTTCTTTAAAAACTCAACTTCTACAAATCTCACTCTCTAAAACATCTTCTAACTTTCCTATCTCTTTCGACGGTTCTCTCGTCTCTCCTGTTGACAATATAAACATCCTTGACCTTAACATAAACAAAAAATGTCTTGGAAACCTCACATCACAATAGTTGCTGGGCGGGGCCTCAAAAACTCTGGGAGCTCTGTTTAGACTGCGAGACTTTTTCTCTTCTCAGTTACTCCAGCTATACAAGGGTCTTATCCGCCCTTGTATGGAGTACTGCTCTCATATCTGGGGGAGGGCTCTGGTTTCACCCGGCTTTTGGACAGGGTCAAGTCAAAGGCCAAAAGGCTTATAAACTGTTCTGTAATTTCCAGCTCACTTGAACCTCTATCTTTGCGGCGATGTTGGTGCTTTTTCTCTATTCGATATAGATATTTCTGCAGCGGCAGCGCTCGAGGGAACTTTGACCACTCGTTACCACCACCTTTGCGACGTCCTCGTATCATAAGGGGTGCTGTATCTGCTCACGAGTTTTGTGTGGATACTGGCTAACTCCAGCTAGTTGCTGCGGGTGCTTCACTTTCCTGCCACTTCTGTTATGTGGAATTCTCTTCCATCTTCTGTGTTTCCTGCTGCATTTAATCTCCCTCACTTTAAAGCCTGCTTCTGTGCTCATCTGCCTAATTTACGATAGTGGGTGAACTTTTGTGACTACTACACCCCCTCCTTGAATAGGGCTCGGCCCGTGAGTGGTGGTGAATATATAAATGTTAAATATATATATATATATATATATATATATATATATATATATATATATATATATATATATATATATATATATATATATATAAATATATATTTATATATCTTTATATACTATATATATATATATACAATTATTCATATACATATATATATATATATATATATATATATATATATATATATATATATATATATATATATATATATATATATATATTTGTTATATATATATATATATATATATATATATATTACTTCTAAATTACGTCTTTCTAGATGAACTCGGTTAAATATTTACAAGACATAAAATTTTCTCAGTTAACAATCAGTGAGAAAATAAATATTAAAGAAAAAGGGAGGCCTACTCCAATTTTATCTATTGAACAGAGTAGTTATAAGAATAATAACAAAAAAACATTCACACGTCATTTTCATAGTAGTGTGTATGAAAAATTTAATTGGATTTGCGGCTGTGATGAGAAAAATGCATTGTTCTGTTTTCCGTGCATATTGTTTGGCGGTGATCCAGTATGGACTAGAAGTGGTGTAACTGACTTGAAGCATTTGCAAGACAAAATTAGGAAACATCAGAATTCGACCAAACACAAAAATAACATGATTGATTTACATATGATGGGCAAAGTGAATATTGCTACTCAATTGGATAGTGCATATAAACTCTCAGTTGCAGAGCATAATAAAGAAGTTATAAAAAATAGGGATGCTTTATCAAAAATTATCAACTGCATAAAATTTTGTGGAAAATATGAACTCCCCCTTAAAGGTCATGATGAAACTCAGACTTCTGAAAATTCAGGAGTATTTAGAGGTTTAGTAGATTTTACTGGTGAACTGGACTCCAGTTTTAAGGCTCACTTGAATAGTTCAATTACTTTTAAAGGAACCTCTAAATCTATACAAAACGAGCTTTTAGAATCTATGCTGGCAATATGCAAAAATAAGATCAAAGAAGAAATAAAGCAAGCTGAGTATTTGGCAGTTATGTGTGATGAGACAACTGATATTCACGATAGAACTCAAATGGTAATTGTTTTAAGATATGAACACCAAGGGAAACCTGTGGAGAGATTTTGGGGATTTTTTAATCCTGTCAATCAAACAGCAGAGGCATTATCAAGTATACTACTTCGAGAACTTCAAATTCTGATTGAAGAGAGTCCTCACAAGCTTATTGCTCAAATCTATGATGGTGCAGCCGCTCTCAGTGGAGTAAACAAAGGCGTGCAGAGCAGAATAAAGGAAGCATATAGTAATGCTCACTTTGTTCATTGTTATGCGCATCAAATAAACCTATTATTGGAGCAAGCGACGTCACAAAATACTAATGTTCGAGTATTTTTCAACAGCTTGTCTGGAATACCAAATTTTTTCTCAAGGTCCCCTCAAAGAATGAGTGCTTTGGAAAATGTTGCTGGTCGCAGAGTTCCGAGACC
>JABUQX010138934.1:20000-25000 GCA_015478945.1 Trachelipus rathkii | reverse complement strand
GTTAAAAGCGTTTTTTGTGCTTACCGATTTAATTTTTATGCGATAAAGTATTTGAAATATTTAATATTTTTGCTTATTAATTTAATTAGATTATCATTAAATCATCTCTCTATAAGTCGATATGTCTGTCGGCAGTCTGTCGTCTACCTGTTTCTGTCTCTCTCCTTTATCTGTCTGTCTGTCTGATTGACTGTCTGTCTGTCTCTCTCTCCTCTCTCTCTCTCTCTCTCTCTCTCTCTCTCTCTCTCTCTCTCTCTCTCTCTCTCTCTCTCTCTCTCTCTAATAAATAATAATAATAATAATAATAATAATAATAATAATAATAATAATAATAATAATAATAATAATAATAATAATAATAATGATAATAATAATAATAATAATAATAATAATAATAATAATAATGATAATAATAATAAATAATAATAATAATAAAAATAATATGTGTATATAGTCTATAGTCTAATAATAATAATAATAATAATAATAATAATAATAATAATAATAATAATAATAATAATAATAATAATAATAATAATAATAATAATAATAATAATAACTAATTATAATAATAATTATAGTAATAATAATAATAATAATAATAATAATAATAATAATAATAATAATAATAATAATAATAATAATAATAATAATAATAATAATAATAATAATAATAATAATAATAATAATAATAATAATAATAATAATAACAATAATAATAATAATAATAATAATAATAATAATAATAATAATAATAATAATAATAATAATAATAATAATAATAATAATAATAATAATAATATTATTATTATTATTATTATTATTATTATTATTATTATTATTATTATTAATATTAAATTATTTTTAGCTGTTAAAAGTTAGAAAAACATATTAACTAATTTTTTATCTTAAAATTTTCATAGTTAAACTAAACGAAAATGTTTACTATTGTCTCTCTTTTAAATTTATAAAGCTTTAAAAATTAAAGACACTATAAAATGTCTTGAACTCTTTATAAATAAAAATAAATTAATAATATAATATTAAATCAATATTAACACACGATAATGGGATATTTTTTGTACAATTTTAAATATTAATTACTTAATAAGCATTGAATAATGAAGTATTTTCCTAACTGTCAATAGGCAAGTTTACTTCTTGTCAAAGGTTCAATTCCAGATAATATTCCATTTTATAAATTATGTTCAATCTTTGCCTAAGAAAGAAACGGATGTATTCGTGTCTATTACAAATCGGCAGAAACAAATGTATATATTTTATACGAAGGTTTCGGTGGAAGAAAATGAGGGAGAGGTTACATAGAGTTAGGCCTCTGTATTTTGATTATATTAAAGTTTTATAACATTTCGATAAAAAAATTTACCTTAAATTATAAAACTATGTTAACTAAGAAATCCCAAAATTGTTTTATTAAAAAAAAGTTCCAAACAAAATCATTTTGGTAAGGTGATTCATAATTATATAATAATTAGTTACTCGTACATATTAAAATAATATAGAAAAATAAAAAATCTAAATAATACCTAAAAATCTAATTTTTATGCAAGTTCTTAGAGTATTTAAAAAAATATTTCAATTAGAGATTTATATTTTTATTTTCTAAGTAGTTTTGTTGCAATTAGATCTGAAAGTAATTTCCTCACGAGACGATTTCTTTACATTATTTATGGGTGTAAAACCCAAATAAAAATAAATATATATATATATATATATATATATATATATATATATATATATATATATATATATATATATATATATATATATATATATATATATATATATATATATATATATATATATATATTATATATATATATATATATATATATATATATATATATATATATATATATATATATATATATATATATATATATATATTTATTTATATTTGAGGCGACCGCGGCCTTGGCCAGCCTATACACTAAAAATTTTTCAGTATCATATCCGTTAATAATATAAAGTGCAGAGTTTAAATTAATTTTATATAATTCGTCGCTGTCAGGAACAAATCTCGTAAGTCCTTTAGTTAAAACTAAACTTGAAACCATCAAAGAAAATTACAGACCCAACATTCCTACTTCCGACCCACAGACTTATTATCGCACATCCATTTTTATACCAATTTTGGATGATTTAATATCAGCATTAGGAGAGAGGTTTTTAAATCATAAAGAAATTATATCTTGTAATTTGTCATACCGAGCAGGTGTAATGTACCATATGAGAAGATAAAATATTGTGTAACATTTCACAAGGAAGATCTCGAAAGCACAATTGAAGATTTAGTAAAAGCAGAATGGGATTTATGGAAGTTGAAATGGCATCACATCACAGATCGTCCAAAAACGGCAATAGACGGACTAGTTTCTTGTTCGCAGTCACAGTTTCCAAATAGTTACATCTTGTTGCAAATACTAGCAATTTTACCCATGTCTACTGCTAAAGTAGAAAGAAGCTTTCAACATAAGAACTACAGAAAACCTACTTGAAAATACTATTGGAGATAAAAGACTTACTGGATTTGCCCTCCTCTACATACATTGAAATATTGAAATAAAAACTGAATATTATCCCGGACTTGCTCACTCTCATGCCCGGCGATTAAGTTTAACAATTTAGGTAAGGTGATTTTAGTAATTTATATAAATTATTCCCAATTTTTCTTAGAAATTTACAATATTTGGTCCAATGTTAGATATATATATATATATATATATATATATATATATATATATATATATATATATATATATATATATATATATATATATATATATATATATAACAAATATACACATATATATATATATATATATATATATATATATGAAAATCATTAAGTGCACACCTTTGTATGTATATATATATATATATATATATATATATATATATATATATATATATATATATATATATATATATATATATATAACAACTATATATATATATATATACTATCAAACTACCTATTAACGTGCTTTATCCCCTATGCAGGAGGTAACACGGGGGGACCACAAACTTTAAGGCCGGCTATCACAAACAAGCGCCACCAACGTGTTCGCAGTCAAGTTTTAATTCTTGCCCCCAGGTAGATAAAACCCAACTGCTACGCGGAGGATTTGAACCAGCGTCCTCTCGTATGAGAGGCGGCGACTCAACCTCCTGCGCCACGAGGCGTTCTTATATATATATATATATATATATATATATATATATATATATATATATATATATATATATATATATATATATATATAACTATATATAACATAATATTTGTATAATATATACAATATATTCGAGACCCAACAACAGGAATAAAAAAAAATATATATATACACCTAAATAATTCCAATATATATATATATAATAACAACCTTATATATATATATATATATATATATATATATATATATAAATATATATATATATATATATAACTATATAACTGCTTGTCATATAACCCCTCATAATAACACACACTATTTATCCAACACGTTATCATCTTGCTCTCTTATATATATATATATATATATATATATATATATATATATATATATATATATATATATATATATATATATATATATATATATATATATAATTTTTAGGGTATAACACCCATAAATATTTCCTATTCAGAATACAATTGACCATTAATTTCTAGCTATTAGCTTCAAAACTACAGAAAAATAAAATAATTAATCTCCAAGTGAAATATTTTTTTAATTATTCTAAAATATTTCTTAAAAAATCAAGTTTCATTAGTTATTCTAAAAAAAAAAATATTTTTCTATATAGTATTTTAAACTCTAGTGGTAACTAATTATTGTATAATTATGATTCACTTTGCCAAAAAGATTTTTTTTGTAACATTTTTTATAGAAACAGTTTTGGGATTTCTTATTTAACATAGATTTATAATTTAAGGCAAAATTTTGGATAGTTTCAAGTGAATTATGTTATAAGTGGTTTCAGTAAAAAAAAGATAGAATTCACAGTTATCTAGGAAAAGTTTGTTATAATTCGTCTAAAATAAGGTTTAGCGTAAACCATAGTTAAGGTCGTCAAACCTACTCCCAGAAGTTTGGTAGGTAAACTATTTTGTAAAAGCTAAACTACTGTAGGTAGGAAATTTGCAGACATTTTGTGTAAAGTTTGTTAAAATCAGGAGAGGAATGGAATAATATTGGATATCGAGGTGGTTAGAGTGTTAAAGGTGACTAGCACTGGAATAGTTTGGACCAGAAGTAGGAAATGTTAAAATCACGATTGATTAGTTAGGTTGAAAATTGTGAATAGTCAATTGATAACATATTTTGAAGTAGATTTTGAGGTGTTTTCACAATGTTTTGGTTTGAAATTATCGTTGGAGTGCTATAATGCTATAATGCTATTTTTCGTGATTGGTTGTCACGAACTCGTATCAGGTTATTTTAACTATGAAACTATTATTAGAATGTTATCATGTTATTTTGTGGACATTGTCATCCCGGTTATTAAGCTTGAGGAAAAATGTAAAGTAAGGTTAAGATCGAGTTTGAGATCTATATTTGAGGTAAAATGACGAATGTGAAAGTAAATTAAGATGATAAACCACAGACTGGTAAATTAGTAGTTTAAAAGCTCCTAAGTGACCAATAGATTTATCGCGGGTAGTAAGGTTAAATTGTGTGAGAGGGAATAGTTGCGTGTACAAGGGGTAGGATTATTATTATTATTATTATTATTTTTAATATTATTATTATTATTATTATTATTATTATTTTTATTATTATTATTATTATTATTATTATTATTATTATTATTATTATTATTATTATTATTATTAATATTATTATTATTATTATATTATTATTATTATATTATTATTATTATTATTATTATTATTATTATTATTATTATTATTATTATTATTATTATTATTATTATTATTATTATTATTATTATTATGACTACTGTTATTGCGA
>JABUQX010138934.1:10000-15000 GCA_015478945.1 Trachelipus rathkii | reverse complement strand
TCGGAACTCGACTGATTCCATCATCAGGCTACAAATAATAAATAAAAATAGAACTAGTACAAATAAATGAAATAATCTAACGTTATAAAACTAAAAACATTGAAGCACAAATTTAAAAATTGTACATTTGTTTAAATTAAATCACAAAAATGTTACAAAAAACAAAAGTAAATTAACAGAATTAGAAACTCAAAAACAATCATGGCTAGTATTAAAATTATATAACAACATTATCAAAATGAATAAGTGGTATTTATAATTATATGAGGGGTAACTTTTCAAAAATTTCTTATAATTAATCAGCTATTTTATAAACAGAGAACGAACACGTGAGGAAACTTACTTAGTCACAATGAAATGTATTACACTCGAAAAAACATAAATACAGGTGAAGGCGGACAGCACTTTCCATCTGGGAGGTTAAAGCAGAAGTAGTTTAAACGGGCCACTATCGTTGTTGAGGGAGGGTTTGATGTCGGCAATATGTAAAGATTCTAAAATATTTAGGTTGGTTGGTGATTTTGTTTGGGTTAATATGGAAAAATTTGTGTGATTGAAAGAATGGTCGTGCGTGTGAGCGTGGTCACGTATAGCGGAGTGTGAAGGGGAATTGAGTATAAGGTTGGTGCGTGTGGAAACACCTCTGTGTTCATCCACTCTTACGTTGAGTTGGCGTAAAGTACTACCAACATAAACGGCATCACAGCCGTTACAATTGAATTTGTAAATAACAGAAGAGCGGAGTAACGAGGGTGTTTTTTCTTTATGATTACAAAAAGAAGCAATTGTAAAGGAGGAATTGAAAATCAAATTGATGTTTAATTGTGGAAAACTATTATTTAAAACGTGAGCAAGGTCCTTACGTAGTTTAGTGTAAATGTGTTCATAATAAGGTAGAGGAATATACAACTTCAGTTTAGGGGTTAAGAAAATAATGGGGGGAGGGTCTAATTCAGCGTTTAAGAGATTGTTGATAAATTTGTTTATGAGAGAGAGAGAGAGGTTTGATACGAAAAAATTTGATAGAAATGTAAATTCTTTGTGTAACAAACTATAAGTGGAATATATATATATATATATATATATATATATATATTTATTTGTCCATTTACATATATTGATGGTTATCTATCTCTTTCTCATATTTATAGCAGGCTATATATATATATATATATATATATATAATATAATATATATATATATATATATATATATATATATATATATATATATATATATATATATATATATATATATATATAACTATATATATATAATAATAATATATATATATATATATATAATAATAAATATATATATATTATATATTTATTTTTCTTAATATAATATATATGTATATATATAGATATATATATATATATATATATATATATATATATATATATATATATATATATATATATATATATATATTTTTTATTTGATTTTCAATTTGAAGGCGACAGTCGGTACCATTATTGGCTTGAAACTGCGGAAAGATAAAAATATCAGGCGTGCCGATGAATATTTTTTTAATTATTCTAAGAAATTTCTTTTAAAATCAAGTTTCATTAGTTATTTTAAAGAAATTTTATTTTTCTATATAATATTTTAAAATCTAGTGGTAATTATTTATTATATAATTATGATTCACTTTGCGAAAAAGATTTTTTTTTTGTAACATTTTTTATAGAAATTTTGGGATTTTTTAGTTAACATAGTTTTATAATTTAAGGTAAAATTTTTTTCGAAATGTTCTAAAGCTTTAATGTTAACAAAATACCAAGGCCTAACTCTACAAAACCTCTCAATCATTTTCTTAAACCAAAAACTTCGTTTAAAATATATATATTTGTTTCTGCCGATTTGAAATAGGACACCAAATTACATTCGTTTCTTTCTTAGACAAAGATGAAACATAATTTATATAATGGAATATTATCGGGAATTGAACCTTGGCACCTCATTTGTTTGACAACAGGTAAACCTACCTATTGACAGTTAGTGAAATACTTTAATATTCAATGCCTATTAAGTAATTAATATTTAAAATTGTACCAAAAATATCCCATTGTCGTGTGTTAATGTTGATTTAATATTATATTAATAATTTATTTTTACTTATAAAAAGTTCAAGACACTTTATGGTATCTTAAATCTTTAAAGCTTTTTAAATAAGAGAGACATTAGTAAACATTTTCGTTTAGTTTAACTATGTAAATTTTATGATAAAAAATTAGTTAATATGTTTTTCTAACTTTTAATAGCTTAAACTAATTTAGAAATATTTATACTAATATTGTCCCTTAAACTGAATAATCATTATTATTATTATTATTATTATTATTATTATTGGACCTTATCTGTTTTACGACTCCGTCAGTTTTGATTTTTTTTTTATTTTTTTTTAATATATTTCTAGTATATGATCCTAACAATCAATTTCAGTGGTAACGAACATGATTCAAAAATATATAGGACCTTTTCCGTTTTACGACTCCGTCAGTTTTAATTTTTTTTTTTTTTTTTTTTACTAAAGGAATACCCAAGGGTAAACCGCAAAGATGGCAGGAGTCGGGGTCTCTCGGCCTTCCGGGAACTACGGGGTAGGACTATTCCCCCCCTCCCGGGAAGAATACTCGGAACCCCGCTCTTTGGTATTTAAAAGATTGTCACTCCGCCCCTCCCCTACGGGGTATGGAAAACGTCCCCCCTCTGTCCCCCGTCGGCTCGAGCCCCCTAATTTTTTTTTTTTTTTTTTCTGTTTTTTTATTATTTTTTTTTTTTTTTAATAATTTTTTTACGTGATTCCAAATATGTAATTGGTTTTTCTGTAAGTGTCGTACTTTTCGAGATATTTCATATATGAAAAAAATATATATATAGGCCTATTTTTTTTTTTTTTTTTTTTACATTTTATAATAAGCCTTATACGCTGATTTCAAATATATGGTTTTTCTGTAAGTGTCGTACTTTTCGAGATATTTCATTTTTGAAAAATATTTAACATAAATGTGATTTTTAAAAAATTATTTAAAATATTTCGAACTTTTGAATCATGTCCGTTACCACTGAAATTCATTGTTGGTATCATATAGTAGCAATATATTAAAAAAAAACAAAAAAATTAAAACTGACGGAGTCGTAAAACAGAATAGGACCTTATTATTATTATTATTATTATTATTATTATTATTATTATTATTATTATTATTATTATTATTATTATTATTATTATTATTATTATTATTATTATTGGAATTATTATATTATTATTATTATTATTATTATTATTATTATTATTATTATTATTATTATTATTATTATTATTATTATTATTATTATTATTATTATTATTATTATTATAATTTATTATTATTATTATTATTATTATTATTATTATTATTATTATTATTATTATTATTATTATTATTATTATTATTATTATTATTATTATTATTATTATTATTATTATTATTATTATTATTATTATTATTATTATTATTTTATTATTATTATTATTATTATTATTATTATTATTATTATTATTAGAGAGAGAGAGAGAGAGAGAGAGAGAGAGAGAGAGAGAGAGAGAGAGAGAGAGAGAGAGAGAGAGAGAGAGAGAGAGAGAGTCAATCAGACAGACAGACAGATAAAGGAGAGAGACAGAGAAACAGGTAGACTGACAGACTGATGACAGACATACATAGAGGTGATTTAATGATAATTTAATGAAATAAATAAATAAAGATATCAAATATATTTTAAATACTTTATCGTAAATTAAGAAATGCTCATTTGACATTATCGGGAAGAACGTGAAACACATCAGGAAAATTACGTAAACAAGTTGGATAGTTTCAAGCAGGGTTGTGGAGTCGGTTCAAAAATTATCCAAATTGAAACATAAGGTGCAGGTTAAAAAAACTTCGAAGTTTACAATTGCATTTTGTGATGTGGAAGTCACAAGTGAGTGAACTTGTATGAAGCGATTGAAGTCACTCACAGAGTCACAATTCATCTTTTTCAGCTCAAAATTTTCCGACTCCGACTCCACCCTTTTGAAAATTACCGACTCCGACTCCGACTCCGACTCCATCCTCTTCAAAATTACCGACTCCGACTCCACCCTTTTCAAAATTGCCGACTCCGACTCCGACTCCGCGACTCCGACTCCGACTCCGACTCCGACTCCGACTCCACAACCCTGGTTTCAAGTGAATTGTGTTATAAGTGGTTTCAGTAAAAAAAAAAAAAAAAAAAAAAAATAGAATTCACAGTTATCAAGGAAAAGTTTGTTATAATTCGTCTAAAGTAAGGTTTCGCGTAAACCATAGTTAAGGTCGTCAACCCCCCCCCCCCCGAAGTTTGGTAAGTAAACTATGTCGTAAAAGTTAAACTAGGTAGGAAATTTGCAGACATTTTGTGTAAAGTTTGTTAAAATCAGGAGAGGAATGGAATAATATTGAATATCGAGGTGGTTAGAGTGTTAAAGGGGACTAGCACTGGAATAGTTTGGACCAGAAGTAGTAAATGATGTTAAAATCATGATTGAGGATTTAGGTTGAAAATATTAAATAGTCAACTGATAACATATTTTGAAGTAGATTTTGAGTTGTCTTCACAATGTTTTGGTTAAGAAATTATCATTCTAGTGTTATAATGCTATTTTTCGTGATTGGTTGTCACGAAATGGTGAATATGCACCTGATGTTGGATATTTTCATTTCAAGGGGAACGGATACCGGGACCATCCAGACTTTGTCTTAAAGGTTACCCCAACCTGTACGATATTTGTGAAGCAGATGTTACCTTAAAGGTTACCCCAACCTGTACGGATTTTGTGAAGCAGATGTTA
This sequence comes from Trachelipus rathkii, assembly GCA_015478945.1. NCBI lineage: Eukaryota > Metazoa > Arthropoda > Malacostraca > Isopoda > Trachelipodidae > Trachelipus > Trachelipus rathkii. The sequence goes on along the minus strand of JABUQX010138934.1, from coordinate 10,142 downwards.
CCTTAAAGGTTACCCCAACCTGTACGGATTTTGTGGATCAGGTTCTACCTTGAGAGTTACCCCAACCTGCTGAGCTTATAAGCCCAGGTTTTCCAACTTTAAGGATACCCCAGCTGGTATAGGGTTTGACCGGACTGTGGAA
>JABUQX010138934.1:0-5000 GCA_015478945.1 Trachelipus rathkii | reverse complement strand
TATGGGTGTTACACCCTAAAAATTAATTATATATATATATATATATATATATATATATTATATATATTATTAAAATAATATATATATATATATAATATATCATATATATATATATATAATATATATATATATATATATAATATATATATATATAGTATAATATATTATATATATATATATAGTAGTATAATATATATAGTATACTATTACTATAGTATCCAAGTGAAATATTTTTTTAATTATTTTAAGAAAAATTTCTTATAAAATCAAGTTTCATTAGTTATTTTAAATATATTTTATTTTTCTAGATAGTATTGTTAAAATCTAGGGCGTTAACTTTTTTTAAGAAATACAGCCATTCAAAAATGCCCCCCCCAAATTTTTTTTTTTTTTTAACATTTTTTATAGAATAAAGATGTTTTGGGATTTCTTAGTTAACATAGTTTTATAATTTAAGGTAAAATTTTTTTCGAAATGTTCTAAAGCTTTAATGTTAACAAAATACCAAGGCCTAACTCTACGTAACCTCTCAATCATTTTTAATCTTAAACCGAAAACGTCGTATTAAATATATACATTTGTTTCTGCCAATTTGAAATAGGACCCCAAATTACATTCGTTTCTTTCTTAGACAAAGATGAAACATAATTTATATAATGGAATATGAACGAGAATCGAACCTTGGCACCTCGTTTGTTTGACAACAGGTAAACCTACCTCATGACAGTTAGTAAAATACTTTAATATTCAATGCCTATTAAGTAATTAATATTTAAAATTGTAGCAAAAATATCCCATTGTCGTGTGTTAATATTGATTTAATATTATATTATTAATTTATTTTTACTTATAAAGAGTTCAAGACACTTTATGGTATCTTAAATCTTTAAAGCTTTTTAAATAAGAGAGACATTAGTAAACATTTTCGTATAGTTTAACTATGTAAATTTTAAGATAAAAAATTAGTTAATATGTTTTTCTAACTTTTAATAGCTAAAAATAATTTAGAAATATTTATACTAATATTGTCCCTTAAACTGAAACATTATTATTATTATTATTATCATTATTATTATTATTATTATTATTATTATTATTATTAATTTATTATTAGATTATCGAAATAATAATCATCATAATTATTATTATTATTATTATTATTATTATTATTATTATTATTATTATTATTATTATTATTATTATTATTATTATTATTATTATTATTATTATTATTATTATTATAGGAGAGAGAGAGAGAGAGAGAGAGAGAGAGAGAGAGAGAGAGAGAGAGAGAGAGAGAGAGAGAGAGGAAGGAGAGGAGAGATGAAGAGAGAGAGGAGAGAAGCTTTAAAATGTCAGACAGAAGAGGCAGGACAGGACAAAGGAGAGAGAGAAAACAGTTTAGGACTGACAGACTGACGAACAGACACACATAGAGGTGATTTAATGATAATTTAATGAAATAAATAAATAAAGGTATCAAATATATTTTAAATACTTCTATCGTAAATTAAGAAGATGCCTCAGTTTGACATTTATTCGCGGAAGAACGTGAAAACAGCATCAGGAAAAATACGGTGTAACAAGTTGGATAGGTTTCAAGTGAATTGTATATAAAGTGGTTTCAGTAAAAAAAAGAAGAGTTTCACAGTTATCAGGAAAAGTTTGTTATAATATCGTCTAAAGTAACGGTTTTCGCATAAACCATAGTTAAGTCGTCAACCCCCCCCCCCCCGAAGTGTCGGTAAGTAAAACTATGTCGTAAAAAGAGCTTATCCAGGTAGAAATTTGGCATAATTTTGTGTAAAGGTTTGTGTAAAATTCAGGAGAGGAATTCGAATAATATTGGATATCGACGGTGGTTAGAGTGTTAAAGGTGTCTTCTAGCCACTGAATAGTGATGAACCAGAAGTCAGGAAATGCAGTTAAAAATCATGGATTGAGGAGTTAGGTTGGAAAATTGTGGAATCAGTTCAATTTGATAACATATTTTGAAATAAGATTTTTGACAGTGTTTCACAATTGTTTAGTTGGTTAAGATATTACATGGAGTGTTATAATTGCTATTTTTCGTGCATTGGTTGTCACGGCACTCGTATCAGGTGATTTAACAATGGAACGTATTATTAGAGTGTTTATGTTTATTTTCGTGGACATTTGTCACTGGCAGACCCGGATTATGAGCGGCTGCAGGAAAAATGTAAAGTAGGTTACAGATCGAGTTTAGATCTATAATTTGAGGTAAAATGACTTAAATGTGGAAGTAAGATTAAGATCGATTAAACCACATACTGGTAAATTAAGCCAGTTTAAAGGTCGCGCACGTGACAAAATAGATTCTACCGCGGGTAGTAAGCTGTTATTGTGTGTGAGAGGGAATTAGTTGCGTGTTGACAAGGCGGTTAGTATTATATTATTATATTATTTATTTTTATTATTATATTTATATTATTATTATTATTTATTTATTGATTATTATTATTATTATTATTATTATGATTATTCATTATTATTATTAGGTTGATTATTATTGAGGTTATTGATATATTTCACTCTTCAGGTGTTTAACCGTTGGTATGCCTAGTTTGGCGATCAAATGTCTAGTAAAAGTTCATCTCTCGATATCTTTTATATGAGCATAGTGTTGGTGTGAATGATAACAATCGGGATATTATTGATTATTATTTAATATTATTATTATTATTATTATTATTATTATTATTATTATTATTATTATTATTATTATTATTATTATTATTATTATTATTATTATTATTATTATTCTTATTATTGGTTATAGATTATAAGATTGGTTATAGATTATTAATAAATATATTTCCCTTTAATAATATAAGGTATCGTCCATATATCTCTTGTAGTGTGAAGGTTTGAAGGAGGGGGGGGGAGTAGTTAGTAGTATTATTAGTAGTAGTAGTAGTAGTAGTAGTAGTAGTAGTAGTATGACGACTGTTTTTGTGATTTTTATTATTGATAGAATTATTATTATTACTGCTACGGATTATTATTATTATTATTATTATTATTATTATTATTATTATTATTATTATTATGTATTATTATTATTATTATTATTATTATTATTATTATTATTATTATTCATTATTATTTGTAAAATGGTGAAATATACCTGATGTTGGATATTTTCATTTCAAGGGAACGGATACCGGGACCATCCAGGCTTTGCCTTAAAGGTTACCCCAACCTGGGTACGGATTTTGTGGTGGATCAGTTTTACCTGTTGAGAGTTACCCCAACCTGCACTGGGTTGCGTAAACCAGGTTTTCAGCTGAAGGATACCCCAACTAGGTACCGAGTTGTTTACAACCGGACTGCGACATTAAATTTGCCCACCTTCACTGGATTAGGAGGGTGCCTGTGTGGTACTCCCCACCTTCACTGGATTAGGAGGGTGCCTGTGTGGTACTCCCCACCTTCGCTGGATGAGGAGGGTGCCTGTGAGGTACTCCCCACCTTCACTGGATTAGGAGGGTACCTGTATGGTACTCCTCACCTTCACTAGATTAGGAGGGTGCCTGTGTGGTACTCCCCACCTTCGCTGGATTAGGAGAGTGCCTGTGTGGTACTCCCCACCTTCACTGGATTAGGAGGGTGCCTGTGTGGTACTCCCCACCTTCACTGGATTAGGAGGGTGCCTGTGTGGTACTCCCCACCTTCACTGGATCAGGAGGGTGCCAGAGTGGTACTCCCCATCTTCACGGGAATTTAAGGGAAGTTTGCTCTTGTTTTGTTTGTTACCCCAGACTATAAGTTCCCTTATTTACCTAAACTTTAATAAGGTAGAGTTACCCTTTTGAAGATCTTGTGTGATCCCTTGAAGTGAATACTTTTGAATTACTCCTTTAAATAGTATGCTATCTTGTACATTAATATAGTGAGTCCCGGTTATATACTGTTAAAACATTCTGTCCCATGGAATATATATTACTTATTTTGTAGTGTGATAGATCAGGTTATTTACATATACCATTATTGATTATTTCATGCATTTGATTTAGTGACAGTTTTGGGGAATTATCTTTGGCTAGCCAGGTTAGGAGATTTTGGATATTTATTTATTTATTTATTTATTTATTTATGCATTTGCATTGGAACATTTAGTTTTTATATGTATGTGATGTGTTGTAAATATATTGACAAAACCTGCTGCTTTTATTTCTGGACCCTTTTGTAAGGGACAGGGAGACCATATACGGACATCCCGCAAGGTTATGCTGGCTCAGGGGTATTGTGTTGGTCCGGGCGGCAACAATATATATATATATATATATATATATATATATATATATAATATATATATTATATATATATATATATATATATATATATATATATATATATATATATATATATATATATATATATATATTATTTAAAAAAATTCACAATCCAAATTTATATATATATAATATATATATAATATTATATATATATATATATATATACTATAGTATTATAATATAGTATATATAATAGTATATATATATATATATACGTATATATATATAGTATATATACTACTGATATATACATGACATATATATACTATATACACTTTTTATATAAAATTATACATAATATATAGTATACATATAGTATATATATACAGTACATCATTATATACATTATATATATTATATATACATATATAATATGATAATAGTATATATTATATATATATATATATAATTATATATACATATATATATATATATACATATATATATATATATATACATATATAATATATATATATATATATATATATATATTATTTAATATATATATATTATATATAGTATATATATATACATATGTATATTACTATATGATCTACATATATAAACAATATAGTATACTATATACTATATATTATATATATATATATATATATAGTTATATATATATATATATATTTATATATATTATACATAGTAGATATATACATCTCTCTTTTCTTT
>JABUQX010138933.1:15000-18924 GCA_015478945.1 Trachelipus rathkii | reverse complement strand
TTATGTGTGTGTGTGTGTGTGTATTATTATTATTATTATTATTAGAAGAGCTATTATTATTATTGTGTGTGTGTGTGTGTGTGTATTATTATTATTATTATTATTATTATTATTATTATTATTATTATTATTATTATTATTATTATTATTATTATTATTATTATTATTATTATTATTTATTTGTCTTCTCTTTATTAAAATAAATAAAAAACTTTTCAAGAATTTGTAGTCAAGCTCTTGAGTTTACTACGCCAGAGACTCGAATGTCTGTTATATATATATATATATATATATATATATATATATATATATATATATATATATATATATATTTATTTATATTTTTTTTTTTATATATATATATACTATATATATATATAATGTTTAGTGTTCATAATTTTCATTTTTATCTTCTGTAATAGAGAACCTATGAATAGCCTTACAAACCACTGTTCCCTCATTTTAAGAAGCTCTGATTATCGTATCCCCTTAAAATTGCTACCCCAATAGTTATTAGTTCCGGAATTAAGATTTCAAGCAGTTTCGTCCATCCATAGGGGAAGGGAGCCTTTAAACTTGGATAAGAAAGTATCTAAGTGGTATATTAACAGCCGACAATTGTGGAAGAAGGTCTGAGAATTACTTGACATATGTTATAGCTCAAACCGCGTGCGGGATGGAAACAAGTTTAAATCTTGAAATAGCCATATGACCAGGCCAAGTAAGGTATCTTTCCCTTTGTTTGCGCTTCCTGTATTTGATTTTGAGGTTTAACTGTATGAATTGTCTGAAGAACTAAGGAAGAAGGGCAGAAGAAAAGGGGCATGCATGGAATGTAAAAGAGAAGAAGAAGGAGAAAGGATGAAGAAAGGATAAGAACATGTCTTAGACTCAGAAGGGCTCATAATACAGAACAATGAATCAATGTAGGAGCCGGACTTTAGATGATGCAGTGCTGTTAGCATGCATGCACTTATTAATCCAGTATTAGTGTCATTTTACATGTTTACGGCCACATAGAACTCGAATTTGATAGGTACAAGTTCATGCGGAGTAGTGCCTGTGCCGGTTTTAAATTTTTTTATATGATGTTATGAAATTTTAATGGTGAATTCAGCTATTAATTACATAGATGATCACTATAGCAACCAAATGTTGCAAAATATATGGCACTTAGAACACTTATTAATTATACGGGCAGTCTCTAACTATTTGCCGATCAGCCTATCTTTCTTAATACAATGCCAAACTTAGTCTTTCCTTCCCTAACCGGTTTCAACATTGTCTAACGAAACCAGGATTAATATACTATCTTAACACATATACCATATTAATTAAGGTTCCTCACTCTCAGTATATTACTTAACTTCTCTAAACATATTTAAACAAACTCCACCAAATTCTACTTACAGGACCGATTATCTTACTGTGTACATGACTGTGTCGTATCCTTACAGTACAAATGACAGTTATTTCAATAACGTTATGCATCTGTGTAAAGTATTATGAACGTCATTGGTAAATATTTATATTTTAATATAAATTCTTTTGATAGCTATTGCCTTTATATTTTCACATTTAGTATTACTATTTCGCTTTCTTTTGATATACGTAAACAATTATATTTTTTTAAAGTATTTATTTTCACACGAAGCATGCCCACTCCCCTAAAACAATAACACAACTAGTCCCTTATCCCCATGCGTCATAAGAAACGACTTCACTCAATACTTTCAATCTCAGATTACGGATGAAAAATAAAGAAAAGATAAGGAAATATACATAAATTTTCAGTAATAATTCAGTTTCTTAATGGTGGTCAGTAAATAAAGCTCTCAATGGATGATGATACGTGAGTGTTATTTTATATGTTTCTAGTTAACTAGTAACTTCTTTTTTCTTTTCCTCTTTTTTCATATATATATATATATATATATATAGCATATATATATATGTATATATATCAATATATATATATATATATATATATATATATATATATATACATATATATTATTATAGATATATATATATATATAGTCAAATATATATATATATATATATATATATATATATATATATATATAGGTATATATATATATATATATATATATTGAGCAGAGTAGTATATATATATATATATATATATATAAACACCACCGCTCACGGGCAGAACCCTAATCTAGGAGGGGTGTACTCATTTAACGTCCGAGCAGAACGAAGCCAAGCCGAAGGAGAGAATAGCCCATATTCTTCAACACGACAAGTTTCGTAAGTGCTCTCTACCATTGAATTATTGGGCTCCCTTATTTAAATAAAAATGAAATAATATTAAAAATACATATACATAAATACATACATATACAAATATAAATACATATTCATACACAAACTTGTATTTTCATATACACACACAGACATATAGTCATACATATAGACACACACACAGCATTAATGATTATAATTCATATACATGCACATATATACATATATATATATATATATATATATATATATATATAATATATATATATATATATATATATATAAATATATATATATATATAAATTATAAATATATATATATATATATATATATATATATATATATATATATATATATATATATATATATATATAGTATATATAAATATATAAAAATATATATTAAAAATATATTTATATATATATGTTATATATATATATATAGTATATATAGAAAGATATATATATATATATTTAAAGATATATATATATATATATATATATATATATACAGTGTATGCATCCAGAAATTTTCGGGGGCCAAACAAAAATTCGTTCTTTATATATAGGAGAGAGAAGAGAGAGAGAGAGAGGTATATATATATATATATATATATATATATATATATATATATATATATATATATATATATATATATATATATATATATATATATATATATATATATAAAGTGGAAGGACCTAATATTAAATTTCTAAGAAAAAATGGGAATAATTTATATAAATTACTAAAATCATCTTATTTAAATTGTTAACTTTAACCGCCGGGCATGAGAGTGAGCAAAATCCGAGATAACATCTTCAGTTTTTATGTCAAAATTTCGATGTATGTAGAGGAAGGCAAGTCCAGTAAGTCTCATCTCCAATAGTATTTCTCAAGTAGGTTTTCAGAGGTCTTTAAATGGTGAAAAGCTTCTTTCTACTGAAGCAGTAGACATGGTAAAATTGCCAGTATTTGCAACAAGATGTAAATATTTGGAAATTGTGACTGGGAACAAGAAACTAGTACGTCTATTGCTGTTTTTGGACGATCTGTGCTGTGATGTCATTTCAACTTCCATAAATCCCATTCAGCTTTTTAGCTAAATCTTCTTTAGTTTTCTTGAGATTACCTTTCCTTTTAAAATGTTACACAATCTTTTTTTATCTTCTCATATTTCACATTACACCTGTTCGGTATGACACATTGCAAGGAAGAAAATTTTTTTTATGATTTAAAAACCTCTCTCCTAATGCTGATATTAAATCAACCAAAAATGGTAAAAAAATCAAAAATGGATGTGCGATAATAAGTCTGTGGGTCGGAAGTAGGAATGTTGGGTCTGTATTTTTGGAACTTGATAATTCTTGGTACAGCAATTTCAATACCCAGCTCTGATTAGCTTACACATTATGATGAAATTCTAATCTTGCATTTTCTCTGATGGCTTTAAGTTTAGTTTTAACTAAAGGACTTACGAGATTTGTTCCTGACACTGACAAATTATATAAAATTAATTTAACCTCTGCACTTTATATTATTAAGAGATATGATACTTAAAATTTATTAGTGTCTAGAAAATTTCGGGGGGGCCATGGCCCCCCTGGCCCCCTTCACGCCACTGTATATATATATATATATATATATATATATATATA
>JABUQX010138933.1:0-7500 GCA_015478945.1 Trachelipus rathkii | reverse complement strand
TTTAAATTTTTCAATTTCAAAACCCAAAAATAGTAGGTTTTGAAAATCGACCAATGCTCAGATATGGGGTCAAATATCAAAATTCCCCTGCTACACTTTTTAGATAATGGTCCAATCTTTGTATTTTTACAAGTTTGAGAGTCATTTTCGAAAAATAGGTTTAGGAGGGAGTTTTCGGACAAATGATCAAAAACCTAGATTTTAAAAAATTGAAATTTACCAAAAACAATGAACTACAGACACAGAAAAACACTGGAATGCGACGTTTTAGAGGTCAAAAAAGCTATAGTTTGGTGTTTATATGGTCAAAATCGGCTGAAAATTTCGAATTTTATGTCCATTTTTATAAGGGGTGAAAATTGGGCTCAGCCCGAAGCAAAAATTGGACCCTCCCCTTAAGCATATGATGATGGAAGTTTTCATTAACGGTGTCTTGTGTGGCTATGGAGATTGTGGCTTCAGGATGTAAGGAACTTTGGGAGATGTAAAAGAAATAAGTAACAACCTTTCTATATGGTCTCGAATGCGAGGGACTTTAATTTCTTCTAGTGATTATGGAATTATGGTGGTTTATATGTAGCTTGTAATAATTCTGTTTACGACGTCTTGGGTTATTTATTGTTTTTCTGTATTAAATGGGAGGTGATAAGGGACCCTGCTGAGGATTCTTGGGTTAAAAAAAAAAGTCGTTAAAAAATAATGATTTTTATAAAAATAAATAAAAGAAAATTTTTTTTCTTGTTTATTGTGTTTTTTTTGGCATTTATGCATTTAAAATCAATTCTTTAATTTTCTTTTACTATGTAGTATTTTTGTCATTTATATTAATGTCTTTATAATATTTTGAGTCAAAATATTTATATTAGGAACTCAAAAAAAGTAATATAATTTTAAAAAACATACCTTTGTTAACTTTTCTATAAAACATTTTTTTACTTTTCTCAACTATATATATATATATATATATATATATATATATATATATATATATATATATATATATATATATATATATATATTATATATTATATATAATATATATTATATATAAAATAATATATATATATATATTAAGTATTAAAATAATCATGATAGTATTTATATATAAGGTTGTAGCTCGCGGCTCTGTGGTTGTCTGTGTTGATGTCCTTAAATTAGTCGTTTTAATAATGTATGTTTAATTTTTTTTTTCAGTTATACAGCCATTTTATTTTAATGTGTCCTGGTGTTGTTTTAGTGTGTTTTTTATTACTTGTTTAGTGTCTATAGCAAAAAGTGCCTTTATATAATAAATGTGAACTTCTGCCGAAATCTTTTCATCGGGAATTTTTAAGATAAGCTATGGTTTTATTTTTTTGCTTTTTTCTTTTTTTTTAAAGATATTAGTTATAATGAATTGCGATTTTTAGTTTAAAGATTTCTTTTATTAATATATAGTTTTAAAATTTAATTTTATGGTTTTAATGCAGTTACCATCACCTTAGGATACTTTTAATTCGAGTTTTAGTTTTAACATTGTTTTAGCTATCTTGTTAGTATAAGATCGCTTGTGTGTGTGGGTGTGTGTGTATGTGTAGGTGTGTGTGTGTGCGTGTGTGTGTGTTTGTTGATTGAGTAAACGCGGAAAAACGTGAAAATTTTAAACTATTAGAGCTTGTGTGTGTTTGTATTGTACGAGTATCCTGATCGAATGACTGTTCGGAGTGATGTGGGGCTGGGCGCAGACCGGGGTTCTATCTTGCTAACGTTCGTGGCCTGCGTGCTAATCACGAGTCTTTGTGGAAAGTATCCACTCTAAAACATCTCAACCTAGCATTTAATTATTGTTCTGCAAACCCAGCTTGGGCCAGGGATTTCATTTCAAAGAAACTTAATATCTTTCCTAATTATAACTTCTTTCTATAATTCCGTTCTAAATGGCTTGGTGTCTGTGCCTTATTAACATAACAGTCTCCTTAACACCGTGCTCAAGAATCTAAATCTCCTAACTTCGAAGTTCTGTGGCTTAAAATCGGTTTCTCAATACTACTATCATTATTATCTTCTTTTTCTGCTACTGCTGCCCTAATGGACAAAGATTTTCATGTTCTTTTTGACTTTCTTACTACTTCTCATGAGACTGTTACTTTTTCCATTCCAAATGCTGAAGATCCTCTATTTATGGATTCAACGTTACACCACCACTGATGTGGTTGGGCTCCTCTTCCACACTGATGCAGGTCGGGGAGGAGCCAAAACATTCAGTAATTCTCAACGATCTGGAACAGGTTTATTAAGGAACCTACACATATACCAGATCTTCCTAACATTCTTGAATACGCCTGACTTATGGAACCTCACTACTCCTAGTCGCCATAAATATCCTATTTCTACCTAACCAATTGGTAACTCTGACCACAATCTTGTAGCTTTTAATTATAATACTTTCTCTCCAGCAGCTACACCATGCCCTAAGAGTAATTTCTGGTACTTTAATCGGGCTGCTTGGGAGGAATTGCGTTGTTTTTTAGCTAACTACTCTTGCAATGAATCCTGCTTTGACTCGAAGGATAGCCTCGGTTACCGCTGGGAAAAAGTGGGCCGTAATCACCGATTGGGTATGAGCAGGTTCAATTTCCATCTTCAACTAAATCTTTTCTCCTCAAAATTCCATGGTTCGAATGAAGTTTGTTCTAAAACGCGCCATCAAGAGAGAGACATTGCGCTATCGGGGCATTGAAAAACTCTCATTCTCCTATCACTTACTAACTTTTCATTTCTGCTTCCTGGAACGTTGCAGGGATGTACTATTCGATAGGCTAAGCGCACTTTCACTAAAAAACAAGTGCGACAACTGCTTTGCGTTCTCCTAAACTGATTTAAAAAATTTTCTGGTGCCCTTGCCAAAACATCTCTAACAACTTTTTGTAAATCTCCCTTTCCGTCCCCCTTATTCGCTCTGACGGTTCTGTTGCTAACTCTTCTTCTTGAAAAAGGCCAATTCTCTTCGCCTCCTTTTTCATCTAATCTACCCTGGATGATTTGCATTCCTCCTCCTACTCCTTCTCCTCTTCAGGCTTTACCATGTCGTTTACCTGTGTTACACTAATCGTGGTGCATGGGATTCTAGATCTATGAACGTTCGGAAAGGCTTAGTGGCCCCGGATGGCATTCCTCCCCATGCTTTTGAGGGAGTGAGTGTCGCTTCTGAGTTGGCGCCAGTCTCGTCAACTCTACTCTCTATGTCTTAATACTAATACTTTTTCCTCAGTGCTGGCACGCACATGTCCAACCGATCCCGAAAAAAGGCATCGCTCTGATCCTTCCAACTATCGCCCTTTAGCTCTCACTTGTATTCTATATAAAATCTTTGAAACTCTTCTTAACTCCCATTTCCTGGATCATCTAGAGTTTTCATTACCTTCTTTCAGATTCATCAGTTAGGGCTTTCGACGCTCGAGGTCAACAGGTGACATACTTTCCTATCTAACTGATTTTTGGTTTTCCGCCCTTAGGAACTACGGGGAGACTTTGGTGGTGGCGCTTGACATTATCCAACAGCTTTTGACCGGGTTTGGCGCGCGTCACTGCTCTCTAAGCTCCCTTCCTTGGGTTCTCCTCCTTCTTCTTTGCTTACTCTTTTTCTAGTTTTCTTCCGATTCGATTTATACTCAGCACTCGCTGGGGTTTGGAGCGGGGAACCTCCTTCCTTCTGTTCCTGTTAATGATGGTGTTCCGCCAAGGCTCAGTTCTTATCTCCAACTTAATTCCTACTTTTCATCAACGATCTCCTCAGCTGTACTTCCTACTATGGTTACTCTAGCCGATGATTTCAAACCTCTCCACTCTTCCTTACTCACTTCAACCTGCCTCCCTCTTTTGCTTCTAGGAAGTTGCCTTCTTGTCTTCAGCTTTCGATTCTCATTCTTGTCGATCTGGATGTTGATTTCCCGTTGGTCACCGCAACCTTGTAAAAATCAACTCTTTAAAAACTCAACTGCTTTTCAAAACACACCGCCCACACTTTCCTATTTACTTCGACGGCTCTAAAGTCTCTCCTGTGAACAACATAAAAAACATTCTTGGTCTTAAAATAAACAATAAATTGTCTTGAAAACCTCATATTTCTATGGTTGCTAAGGATAGGCCTCAAAGAAACTGGGAGTTCTTATTCAGCGTTGCGGGAATTTTTTTCCTCCGCACAGCTACTCCAGTTGTTAAATAAGGGCCTTATATCGCCCTTGATATGGTACTGTTTCTTCACATTGGGGGGCTCCAGGCTCCACCCTATTCTATTGAAATAGGGTTAGTCTAAAGCTAAGAGATTAATAAACTGTCCCCTACTTTCTGACTCTCTTGACCCTCTAATCTCTGTGACGTGACGTTGGCGCACTATCTCTTTTCTATAGGTACTACAACGGGAAGATGCTCAGGTGAAATTTGGACCCATCGCATAATCCACCTACCTATCGTCGCACACTCGCAAAAAAATTACAAGGAGTGCTATGAACAAACTACGAACATGAGTTTTTGCGTGAAGTAATTGAAACCCAGACTTGTTCGTTGTGGCGCCTCTTTCTTCAGCCACATCTGTTTCGTGGAACTCCTTGCCTTCTTCTTTTTTTCCAACTACTATTTTAATCTTCCTCTCTTTAAAGCCCACGTTCTGTGCTCACCTGAGAGATTTGCCTTAGGCTGGGAATTGGGTGGATTTTTTAATGTTTTATTTTTCGCCCCTCCTTGAAAAGGGCTCGGCCCGTGGTGTTAACTGTAAATATATATACTAATATATATAATATATTTACTATACTATATACTATATATATATTATATATATCATACTATATATATATATATATATACTTATTTTGGTTATATATATATATATATATTTATATATATATATATGAAGGTAAATATTCCATTCTCTATCCCATTTATTCTTTATATACTTTTCCATAGTAGTGTTCCTCAGAATCCTCAGAATTCTGTTTTATCCTATCTCTTTTTTTTGCATTAATAATCTATCTGTAGCTCTGTCTCCTCTCCACTCATAAACTGATAACTCAACCACATATAAACTATTCCTTCCAATTTGTAAGACGATTCATTGAACAACAAATAAATGATGCTAAGAGAGTAGCATTGAGGCAACAGACCTCTGATCTTTCTCATAATAATAGTTGTGTTAAAGAAAACATTGTTGCTTTCAATGCCTCAATAACACAACATATCTATCTATCTATCTACTTGATACAATCTTCCACTCCACTATAATGTCATCATTGAATGCAGAACTCTAGCTTACTACTTTTGTTCAATACATTTCTTTTGCGAGAGATCTTTGTTAGAAGGATCAAAATATATTATATCTAATAAGCTTCCAGAAATTGGGGTTTGCAAGGTTCCTTAGGAACTTCTTGTTGCCACCAGGGTTGTGAAGTTGGTTCAAAATTTTCCGACTCCGACTCCAACTCCGGCCTCTTGCAAATTACCGACTCCTGCTCTGACTACCTTTTTTAAAATTACTGACTCCGACTACGACTCCGACTCCGCCTCCGACTTCGACTCCACCCTCTGAAATTATATGTATATATTATTTAATTATATATATATTATATAATATATATATAAATAATATATATTATAATATATATATATATATAAATATATATATACATATATATATATATATATATATATATATAGTATATATATATATATATATTTCCCTACATCATCTGTGGTATTTTATATATATACATATGGATATATATATATTACTATATAGATAGATATTATATAATAATATATATATATATATATATATATTATATATATTTATATATATATATATTATATATATATACTATATATTATAATATCATAGTATATATATATATATATATATAATAATATTATATATATATATATTGGTCGTTTCTGAGTAAGTAGCAGCTAGAAATCGTCGCAGGGATACTCTTCGACGAGCTAAAGCGGGCTTTCATTGAACGAAAGTGTGCTTAACCTCCTAGGCCTCTCTTACTGAAAATCTTTTCTGGGCCTTCTTTGGCAAAAAACATTCCTCAGAACAACTTCATTAAATCTGCCTTTCATCCTCTTATTCGATCTGATGGTTCTGTAGCTAATTCCCCAACTGAAAAGCCAATCCTCTGTTGGGTCTTCCGTATTTTTCATCAATCCAACCCGGAGCGATGCGGAATTCCTCTTCGCCGTTCCTTTCTCCTCTCAGAGTGTTCCTATGCCTTTGCCGTGGACTTACATTTGATCGAGTGCATGGTACTTGCGCTAGAAAATCATGAACGTTAGGGAAGGCGGGGTAGCCCGTGGCGATGCATCGCGTCCCCGAGTTTTAAAGGGTGTGCTCCGTGCTGGCCCCTCCCCCTCGTCTCAAACTTATATTCTCTAATTGTCTCAAAATACTAACGACGTTTCCCTCAGTGTTGGAAGCACGCGAGCAGTATCCCAAGCCGGTTCACAGGAAAAAAGGAAGCCGGTTCTGATCCTGTTCTAACTATCGCCCAATATATCTCTCACTTTTTTCTATCTAAGATCTTGAAAGCCCTCTCTCAACTCTCCTTCTTTAGATCATCTGGAATCTCATTCACTTTTTTCCATCGCAGTACGGCTTTCGGCGCTTGAGGTCTACTGGCGATATATACCTTCCTATCTTACTGATTTATGGTTTTCCGCCCTTTAGGAAACACGGGAATTTGTGTGGTTGACGCTTGAATATCCAAAGCATGTTGGGACCTCGGTATTGCCACGCGTCACTGCTCTCTAAGCTCCCTTCCTTTGGGTTTTCTTCTTCTCTTGCTTACTTATGTCTAGCTTTTCTCTCAAATCGCCTTCAATATCGGCTGTTGTTGAAGAGGCAACTTCTTTCTTTTTTCTGTCAATTGACAGGTGTTCTCAACGGTCTATCTTATCTCCTACATTACTCTTACTTTTTATTAATGATCTTTTCACCAGCACATCTAACTCTATCCACTCGTATGTCGATGACTCTACCCTTCATTCTTCAACTCATTTCAATTCTGCTCCTCTTTTGCTTCTAGAATTGCCTTCTCGTCTTAATCTCTTACTGAATTTCTTCTCTCGCTGATTCCCGGATAGAATTTCCTGGTGGGGTCTTCTCAACCTTTGTACAATTTAATTTCTTTAAAAACTTAACTTCAACCAAATCTCCTCTCTCTAAAAACAACACACATAATACCCATATATACAACATCATCTCTTTTCGACGGTTCTCTCTCGTTCAATGTGTGATCATCTAACATTAACTCAACATACCTTCTCTAAACATAAACAACAAAAATGTCTTTGAAACAGTGCACATCACAACCGTGTTCGCTAGGGCAGCCCTATACAGAACCTAGAGAAATAACTGTTTTCAAAACTGCTGAGAAACTCATTTTTAATTCATCTAAACTCTCAGTACTCCAGCTATACAAAAACTCTCAAAGCGCCACTATGTTATGCGGTAAATGATCTCTTTTT
>JABUQX010138932.1:17500-31803 GCA_015478945.1 Trachelipus rathkii | reverse complement strand
CTCTTGTGTGTCTATTTGAATTCACCAAAACTCTTCCGCTGCTTATCTTTTGTGTTGCACCACTTTCCTCTTTGATCTCTATATGTTGTATTGCCAATTCTAAAAATCTTTCCTTTCTTTCTGCCCTCCATCTTCCATCATTTCTTCGCCTCTCTCTTTGCAGCCTCTTCTTTTACTCTTCTTTTTACTCTCTCTGCATCATTTCTTTCCTCCATATACTGAGCCCATGTTTGTACGGTTCTATTTTTTAGCCACCTTTCTCTCAATACAGTGATTTCCTCTTTATTCGGTCCTACTTCTTCAGTTCACCACTTTGTGTGTCTTATTCTCGTCCTCCTACCCATATTTTGCCTAGAGTCTCCTCTGCTACCCTTCTTATCGTTTTTTGTATCTCCTACATCTTTCCTACTCCTTCTAATTGTTCTAAGTCTTCATTTATTTTTTAATATTATTCCCTTTTACTTGTCACATTCCTTCAGTGATTCCACTTTAATCACATTTCTCTTTTCTTTATTCTGCAGCTTTTCTGCCTTCATGAAAGGCTAGATCCAATTTTTGGCTAGGGCTGAGCCCCATTTTCACTCCCCCTTAAAAATGGACGTAAAATTCAGAATTTTCAGCCGATTTTGACCCTATAAATAATAAACTGTATTTTTTTAC
This sequence comes from Trachelipus rathkii, assembly GCA_015478945.1. Taxonomy (NCBI): domain Eukaryota; kingdom Metazoa; phylum Arthropoda; class Malacostraca; order Isopoda; family Trachelipodidae; genus Trachelipus; species Trachelipus rathkii. The sequence continues at coordinate 31,143 of JABUQX010138932.1, read as the reverse complement.
CTCTAAAACGTGGTTTTTGAGTTTTCTGACTGTAGACATTCTTTCAGAAATTTCAAATTTTCAAAATCCATGTTTTCGTATCAACTTCCAGAATTTTTTTTCGAAATGACTTCAAACTTGAAATATGCATGGATGGGTCCATTACCTACAATAGTTACATAGAACGTTTTCGATTTTTTGAGTTTTGTTCTCAGCGTTGGGTCCAGTTCCAAACTCATTTTTTTTGGATTTGAAAAATGAAAAATTGATATATGTTTTTTCTGTCGTAGATGTTTTCAGGGATATGTAGTCGGGAGAGAGGCAACATTTTTTACATTAGATAATTTCATTTGTATATGTAATAGGTTGGGATAATTGTATCTTCGGAAATTAAAATGTTACATAAACAAAAATTTTTTTTGAACATCTCTTGAATTTGACTAAATAGAATTACTTTATTGATGTTATAAATAACATTATATTGTTATTTCTAAGTGGTGTGAATGAAGAGATATATTTTCCATGGTGAATAATGCTTAACAAGCCTGAAAATTCAAAGCTATGTTAGATCGGCATGTACAGAGAAAAAGAAAATACTTCAATAAATTTTCAACATGTATATCAAATTCCAATAAAATATAATGGCGATATGTGTAGAAATTGTAATCAGACGGCTGAGCACAAAAACTCTAACTTTAAAAGAGTTTCTAATTATAAATTTGAAATCAGAAGGATCTTCCGACCATATTAATAAAGTGCAGACATCGTATCTGAAAACGGTTTCAAACTAATGAATATTTAGGTATATTAAAAACAAAAGAATTGAAAATTTGCATGTCATATAATTGTATAATTATTTATATTGCATAAATAATTAAAAAACTTATATTTGATTTTTTATAATTAACTAGCCGTTTTTCTTGAAATAGAACAAATGTCCTATTTTTAAACACATGCTAACAATAACCAGGTTATAAAACTAATCTTTAGATTTACCAAAAATTCAATGTTCTCATTTAGGTAAAAATGCTTACTTTTATTGAGTCAAATTTCGTAATGGTGAAAATGTAAGAGAACACTTTAGGAAGTAATAATATTAGTTTTTATGTGTTAAAAAACATTTCACAAAACAATAAATAATGATATTATATTAAAAAAAATTATTCGAGAATTTAATTCCATTTATATAAATACGGTTCAATGATGATCTCCTTATAATACTTATTATAGGTAAATTTCAGCGTTGGTTGTAGTGACATGACCATCATTTCTTTACGTCTTCAGATATCTTTTTTAAATGAAATATCATTGTTTTTAATAACTTAGTTCTTCACTTTCAATCTCTTCAAAGTTTAAAGTAAGTTCCAAATTGTTGTTTAGCAACTTATATACAGGATCTATGATCTTATCTAACTCTCTAGTGTAAGTGTCACGGATAAATTGCATTAATTACCGAGTTGAACTAGTGTCAAATATACTTCATTTGGACTACAGAACCTGTGGAAATAGTACTGTGATAAAGTACATGTTGCAGCAAGTAATTCTTCTGTTATGTATATACCTGATACTTTAAATTGTTCAAACTTTGAATTTAAAATATTAATAAATAATTACAATTTAAGGCAAGATAATTCGAATTAGCATAGACATATTTGTCAGTTGTTAAGTTTCTGTCTCTGTATAAGCATGGTAGACGAGAACAAATCGTATATTTATTCTTTAAAAAAAAAAAAATTGAAATTTTTAATTAATTCAAGCTCAGTAGATGGTAATTATAACCATATACAAAGAAAACTAAGAATATTTATTTATTTCAGCTTCTGTTCAGTACAACTACTTCAGTAATTCTCAAATCTGTTCAGATGATGTTTTCATTGGACAAATTTGGAATTTACCCAATGTACTATTCCCATAGCTTACTTTACAGTATATTGTAACAATATGAACGATAAAAAGGCCTAAATGATCTTTGTCATTTTATTCTTTAATTCTTTCCATGTTGCTGCTGTAATATTAAAAAAGGTTTTCACACTAATGAAATTATATTGCGTTATCTGATATATCAAGAACAATATTAATTTCAGTCAAAAAAGTCATTTTAACACCCAAAACTATAAGTAGAATTTATCATTTTTCTGCCTTCTAATAATATCTTTCAATGAAACACTTTATATTTTTTGATTTTTAAAGTGCATATCCGCAATATTTACTGGCAAATGCCTCAATTTTTTAATTTTTAAAAGAAAATATAATTCAAATGTATGAATATTTTAGAAAGATCGTACTGATAAGTAGTTCTAAATTTGATAGTAGCAGATTTAGAAAACAAAGGCAATTTCTGAGGTAACGGTGGCAAGTTTTCTTTATTAAATATAACATTTCTTCACAGAATAATGGAAAATTAGGTGGTATCATTAATAGCAATTATTGCATAAATTATCCCTAAAGTACAAATAGGGTAAAAGAAACCTTACCAACACATTGATTTAACTTTTCTTTTTCTCGGTACTTACATTTTGTTGATAATTTTTATTCAAATTGAAAAATACTATAATTTTATTCACAATATGTCATTAACTACCCCGCTATTATAAAAACCTTTCCACATTTTTCCTCTATCTTTTTTCTCCTTCTCATTAGCATTCTGTCATATATCCCGATTCACGTCGTTATTCCTACTGCGTACACTAACATGCATATCTTTTCACAAGGGCGTTCCTAAGATTTTGATACATTTCGTTTAAACTACTTTTTTAAGCGCTATAAAGGCGTCAACATTAAGGTCAAGATTCAAATTTATTATCCACTTAGAACTCGGTTTTCAGCAAGCTCATTCGTAAAAAATTTTGCTTATAAATAAACAATAAATTAATTGATAACATTTCAATTAACCTGAAACTTCCACTCTCTAAAAACTCCTACAGATCTTCTCGAGTTGTCTGAGTATAATTATCCCTAGTTTCTAAGTCTCTTGTGTGTGATATACTTTCCTATTGGTCCATAATTCACATTACTGATTATTTTTTCATTTACCACATGCTAATTCATCAAATAAACTCAATTATTTAAAGACTTATATAATAAATAAATAATAAATAGTTAAATTTCTGATGTAATGAGAACTTTCTAATGTAATGAAAGCTTTCTAATGTTGTAAAATTTAACATAAAAAACGTCTCTCTAGATAGTATTTAATAAATTTTTTTTACATAATCAGGAGTTTTTCGTAACTAATGAAATTTATGTGAGGATATTAATTAAAACATAATTATGAAATTTCTATATATAAAACAGTCAATTATTAAGACACCTAAAACTAATTAATAAATTCTCTTTATTTACTGCCTTTTTATTGATAAAATAATGCTTTTACTAATTAAAACACTACATTATTGTTTCAAATGCTTGAGGAAATACCTATTCATAAGTTTTCAGTTGAGCATTATTGAAGGAAGGGCGTATGGGGAGAATTATAACGATCTATAATTATTACTTGAGTTAATTTGAGAAAATTTGTCACTTTTAGATCCATCACCAAATGACAAAATGACCACAATTGTTAATTAACTAGTTCAGAAAGGCTTACCTTGCAAAACTAATGTAAAATGTGTATGCGTATTAACATAATTGTTGAGGTCAGGTAAATTATTTAAAATAAAGTCATATTTATTACAATTATTTTTGCACTTATGTGAACATTATTTTATTTACAACGCGTAAGCTATTTATGAAATTGCCTCAGTCAACCCAATTATTTTCTCATATAATATTAGTCATGAAAACCTCGTTTAAATAAAACTCATATATTTTAATGATTTATATACAATAAATTATTACAAATTGTATTTGAAATTTGGGAAAATCGACTTTTATAAAAGTTTCTTAAATTTGTAATTGTGGAATATTTAAGAAAATAAGTCGAGTAATTATATAAAAGTAATATTATTTTATTTATACTGCAGTATAATATGTCTAACTATAACTAATTAATTAATTTAAAATAGAGTATCTTAGTTACAAGTGGTAAATTTCCTTTTTTCCTTACTATATATTAAAAAAACAGTCACAAATATTTTAACGACAGAGCGCTTCAATTTGTATATGATAAATGAATGTAACGAGCTAACGTGTGTTGACTCGTGTAAAAGAGAACAATATACGATCGATTACAATAATTATTCAAGAAGTTATAGCTTTATAGTTGTCAGAAAGAGATGAGACCTGTTAATAAAGACGTTCGACATTGTACGACGAACCACCATCGTAGAGTCACAATTGTACGTCGAAATTCTATGACATGTAAAAAAAATCTCTTCAAGAAGAATACTCAGCTCTAAGGGGTATAATGAATGAATAATCGTCATTTGTAGAGAGGTGTGAGGATTTAGTGGTTTGTATATATTAAAAAGGTTTTCAAAATCTAATGAATATTTGTATAAAACAATATTTGAAAAATTTTATTAAAAAACGTCAATTTAAGACTCTAGAAACTATGAAATGTAACGCGTTAGCTGCGTAATTTTGCCCATCGCTGCTTAGATGATATTCATATTATTCTCAAATGAAACACTTATTTTATTTAAATGCTGAAAATACAATAATAAGAAAAACTAATTTGAGATTTAACAATATATATTATTCTCAATTATTTGTTTCAAATACGTACTTTTAAGAGTTCTTAAATTGTAATGTGAAATTTAAGAAAAAGCGTAATTTATAATAAAGTTATAATAAATTTATGAGCTAAAGTAGTAAAACATAATAGAATAATTTAGTAGTATATAAAATAACAAATATATGATTAAGTAATAATTTTCATTTTAAAACGTGTCAAATAAACACCTAAATAACAAATTTAATATAATTTTATTTTTCATGTCTCACCATATAATATCAGACAATGAAAATACACATTATTTTTCAAATGCTTTAAAAATTACTCGTTATTTTATAAAAAACATATTATAAATTAAATTGTTAATTTTCAGTTTTGAAAATAGGCTAAAAATTCATACGAATGAGTGACTAATAAATAGTTAATATGAAAATATTAATAAACAAAATAAAACGACCTATATAATAGCACGCAATATTAATTAGAGTGATAGGATGATGCCCTGGGAATACCATAATATAATATGTAGGTATGATGAGAGAAAACATAATGGAGATATAATGTCTATATAAAAATATACGGACAATGGTAAAGACCTCGCTAATAATTATGAAGTTCAACGTGCTAAGCTGGTGAAAATGGCATTATCTAATGAAATCACTAATATTATGGTGTACAATAGATGCGGATATAAACCGGTGAAAAACTCAAGGTTATAAGATTAGTATCACAAATAAATGCAAATGTGAAAAGTTAGGGGAAAAAATCGGACTATAAGAGAGCTATAATATTAATGGGTGATGGAAATAATTTAAACGTCTCATACAATGGAAACACGTAAATAACAATATAATAAGGTCATGTATTTTGAAGGAAATGAACTAAGATTAATCCATAGCAAATGGATAATAATACCTCATAGTTAAAATAACCTAAATAATTAATAAGAACTTAAACAATTCATCAGAGGAAAAAAGATAGATAATCTTGGTACTATTGTAATATTAAGAAAAATACCGTATATGAAAAAAAAAAAACAGGCACATTTATCCCAAATTACATTTTCAGTTAAATAACCTAATTTTTCCACCATAAAACCCTAAAACATAAATCTCATGAACTCTGGGAAGAGTGTGAGGGAAAACTTCGAAATATGTATAACATTGGCAGTTACTGAAGAGGCAATAGTGGAACGTGTGTGGTTTAATGATGCAAAGGAATAGGTATTTTTGGGATGAGGTTTCATTTAGTTAAAGAGAGGTAATGGATAGGATGGAGGAAAGTTGAAAGAAAGGTAATTCTGCAGGTATACTCCGAAAATTTACTGGTGAAATGATCATGAACAGGACGGCCGAGGTGGGTGATGCTTGGAATTTGAAGTTGTGTTACAAAACAGTTTGTGGAGGGTAGTATTCCGAAGGGGATTGGAGAAACGGAGTAATAGTACCCTAATATAAGGGTAAAGGGTTAAGGTAACTGTAGGAATTATAAGAAGGGAATGTTTATTGAGTGTTGTTAGGGAAGATATATGCTTGGTATTTAGTCGAAAAGTGCGTCGAGTGACCTTGAGTTTACTTTGATTGGTAAAGAAACAAGGTACGCTGTAGAAGTGCAAGAGGAGTTGATGATCAAAATCTTTACACTGAAACAAATGATTGAGAAAATGAGGAGAAGAAGGAAAAAGTGTATTTAGGTTTTATGGGATTTGCAAAAGGCGTATAGTATAGGATTAATTGGAAGCTCTATGACAGGTGTGTAGTGATATTTGGTGTTTGGTGGTAGCTTCTGAATAGAATCAAAAGTATGTATGACGATAGTGGAACGTGTGTAAGAATAAATGGTCTTGAAAGTGATTGGTTTAATTAATAGCGGATGAAGCAGGGATATGTTATGGTCTCCATTGTCTATTCAATTTGTATATGGATGGGGTTATGAAAGAATTTAGAGTGGGGGTGGCAGGGGATGGTGTTGAGAATGATGAAAAATAGAAGGGAGGGTTCCACTACCTCTAGTTATATTAAGGATGATATTTGCTTTGCATGGCGAATTTAGAAGGAGTTGAGTGAGGGATTAGGGTAGGTTTGTAGCATTTGGCAGGGCGTGTTACCAACGAGAGGTTTGGATCCTTGTAAACATAGTATTAAGAAGTAAGGTATGAATGTAGGGAGAGAGGCCCTAGTCCTCGCGTGTGAACTTTATATTAGATGGTGAGCAGCTCGAAAAAGTGTCTGAGTTTAAATATTTATGATATATGTTGGATGATAAGGGAACGGAGAGTGTAGTAGGCAAGTTGGGAATGGCAGGAAGGTGGCTGGTGCAATTAAATCATTAGTGGATGTAAAATGACTAAGTCTTGAGAGCGCTAGGGTCTTACATAGGGGTATGTTCTTACCCGTGTTAATGTATAGTAGTGAGGCTATGGTCTGTAATAAGAGGTATAGATCTAAAGTACAATGTGTTCAGATGGACAATCTTAGGGGGTGATTAGGTGTTGAAAGAATTGATAAAATGAGGAATGAACGTATTAGAGCGTTGTATGGTGTGAAGAAAGAGGTAAATGAGAGAATAAGGGAAAGTACGTTGAGATTGTTTAGTCATGTGGAAAGCATGGATGATAGTCGGTTGGTTAAACAGATGTATAGTGGTGAGTGTGCTGGGAATCAACCGGCTGGGAGACAGAAGAAAAAGTGGATTAAGTCAGTAAAGGAATACCTGGAGGAGAGAAATGTGAGTTTGGCAGAGGCGAGAAGTAAGGTGCCATATAGGAGTGATTGGAATAGTTTTGTGAGGGGGTATGTTTGTAGCCCACCTGGGCCAAGGGATTGAACCCCACATTGAACAGATGCCATAGTGAGGGTCCGTCGCAGTCCTGTGAAGCTCTAAGGTGGATTTTCTGATTACGACGAGTTCTCACTAAAGAGGGCGGTAAGGCTGATCTTTCTTTTCGATTTGCTTCATATTTTTCAACTACTTTCTGTTTCCGTTGCATATTACGCACTTTACACCTAGTCTTGGGGTAGAAAGGTGGGTGATGATATATATATATATATATATATATTATATATATATATATATATATATATATATATATATATATATATATATATATATATATATATATATATATATATATACTTGACGAATTTAGCTTTAAATCTCTAGTATTCTATTATTTATTTGATCATATTGCCCTTTTTTTTGTTGGATTAACACACTTTTATGTAAAATATATTATTTATTAGAACATTACTTTGTCAGTTAGAGTTATGTAAAACTATTAAAATTACTTTTTACACTTATAACCTTCACTAGCTTTCGCCGACTTACGTACGGCCTCTTCAGGTGATTGGTCAGGCTACTATGAATTTTATCAGAAAAGTCTCGAAGTCAGAAGTGTGTCTACCATTCATAGGTGGTTGTTATTTTTTTAGCGATTTTTTTTAATATTTAGTATGTGTCATTATTAAATTTTGTATGCTATCTATGCTTGCTTCTCCTGGATTTATATTGTAATTATTGCTATTCTTTATACAAAATCATTCTGCCATTTTTCGCTTGTTGGTGTCTGAGACATAAATGATTGGTTGCATGCCTTCTATATTAATTCTGTGATTGGAGTTACTTCTGTGATGTGTCAGAGCCGAAATTTGATTGTCAATCAACAAATCATGTCTATGCTGATAATTTCTTCTTTTAAATTCTATTGTCTCCCCTATGTAAATTGCTGGACAATTGTGACAAGGGAATTGGTAAATGCAGTGAGTTTTGTTGTAGCTATGAAATTTGTTTGGTTTTAAAACTTTTTTAAAGGCAATGTATTTGAAGGAGTAGTGATTATGTTTTTTGGTATTAATTTTTTATATCTGGAATCAAAGGGTAGAGGACAGGAATATATGTCAGATTGTTTTTTTTGTTTCTGTGGTTTTCTTTGTTGTAAAAAATTTGTTTCGCCTTTTTTATGTATCGGAAACCATCTTCACACAACAATTATATACACTGGTACTCTTTCCATACTGTAAACACTCTTCTTAAGAACTCTACGTATCTGTTATCTGTTACAAACCGAATACAACTTTCTTTTCTCAACGTTTCAAAATATACAGTATCCCAATCATATAATCCTTAAAGCTCTAAAAAAAAAGGCGAAACAAAAATTTTACAACATAGAAAACCACAGAAACAATCAAAACAATCTGACATATTTTCCTGTCCCCTACCCTTTGATTCCAGATATAAAAAGATTAATACCAAAAAACATAATCACTACTCCTTCAAATAAATTGCCATTAAAAAAAAGTTTTAAAACCAAACAAATTTCATAACTACAACAAAACTCACTGCGTTTACCAAGTCCTTTGTCACAATTGTTCAGAAATTTATATATGGGAGACAATAGAATTTAAAAGAAGAAATTATCAACATAGACATGATTTGTTGATTGACAATCAAATTTTGGGTCTGACACATTGCAGAAGTAACTCCAATCACAGAATTAATTTAGAAGGCGTGCAACCAATCATTTATGTCTCAGACACCAACAAGCAAAAAATGGTAGAATCCTTTTGTATAAAGAATAGCAATAATTACAATAAAAATCCAGGAGAAGCAAGCATAGAAAATTTAATAATACATAGCATCCAAAATTTAATAATGACACATACTAAATATTATTAAAAAAATCGCTCAAAAAATAACAACCACCTATGAATGGTAGACACACTTCTGACTTTGAGACTTTTCTGGCAACATTCATAGTAGCCTGACAAATCACGTGAGTCGGCGCAAGCTATTGAAGGTTATAAGTGTAAATAGTAATTTTAATAGTTTTATATAACTATAAGTTGATCAGCAAAGGGACGAGAAATAGCAGTCATATATATATTTATATATATATATATTAATATATATATATATATATATATATATATATACATAAAAGTGTGTTAATAAAAAAAAAAAAGAGAAATATATATATATATATATATATATATATATATATATATATATATATATATATATATATATGTATGTATGTATGTATGTATGTATGTATGTAGATAGAATATATATAATATATATATATATGTAATATATATATAACATATATATATATATATGTAATAAATATATATATATAATAATATTAAAATAACAATATCTATTATGTAATGTTTGTGTGTGATATATGTATATATATATATATATATATATATATATATATATATATATATATATATATATATATGTATATATATATATATATATATATATATATTATTTTCCTCAAATAGTGGAGCCTTTCTGCAAGCACTTACTTCAATAGATTTATAAAGCGCTGCCAATTTGAAGCTTCCATTCAACTTCATCTTGTTCAGCCATTTCGTAGAATATTTTGTAGGGACAGTTGATTTTTGGGATGGCAAAATTGACGACAATTTACTTTTGTAAAATAAATTCAGGAGGAAACTTGAGATGATCCCATGTACAGATGAAAATTTTACCAGGCTTTTTGGTACCTAAAATTATTAACAGTATATATATATATATATATATATATATATATTTCTCTCTATATATATATAACTATAATATGTAACTTAACAACAGCAACATAATATATATAACTCTACTATATATATATACTATGTAACCTTAGCAGCAACAACAACTTAACGCCAATATATATCTTTATATATATATATCTATTATATATATATATATAATATATATATATATATATATATGTATATATATATACTGCTGCTCTTTTATATGTATATATAATATAGTATAATATATATATAAAGGAAGGTGGAGTGGCGGATGGCATTCCTCCGAGTTTTGGGGTGTTGGCTCCGTGCGTTGCTCACTCGTTCAACTATATTCTCTATACCTCAATACTAGCACTTTGGCACGCACATGTCCAACCTGTTCCGAGAAAAGGAAATGCTCTGGTCAGCTAACTATCCTTTACTATAAGCTCTAACTGTATTTCTATCACAAGATCTTTGAAACCTTCTCCTTTCTCACTTCTTAGATCATCACCAGAATCTCAATTCCTTCTTTCCGATCGCCTGTGGCTCAGGCGCTCAAGGTCTACTGGCGTGTAGCCTCATTAACAAGGAGATTTATGGTTTAGGAACTGCAGGAGACTTGCGTGGTGGCCGCCCGACACATATCAAAGCATTTGACCAGAATTCTTTTGCGTCACCTGCTCTCAAACTCCCTCCTTTGGGTTTCCTCCCTCTCTTTGCTTACTTTGTTTCAAAATCACAACTCAATATCGGCTGTTGTTGATGGGGCGACTTCTTTCTTCTTTTTCTGTCAATAGTGATGTTCCTCAGGGTTCTGTCTTGTCTACCTGCTTTATTCCTAATTTCATCAATAATCTTCTCACCTGCACATATAACTCTATCCACTCATATGCCGATGACTCGACCCTTCGTTCTTCAACTAATTTCAATTTTGCTCCCTTTTGCTTCTAAAATTGCCTCTCGTCTTAACTCTTACCGATTCTATTCTCGCTGATCTGGACAAATTTCAGGTGGGGATCGTCTCTCAGCTATGTGCAATCTAATTCTTTAAAAACTAACTTCACTAAATCTCCCTCTCCTAAGACACCTTCTTTCCTATCTCTTTCTGACGGTTCTCTCATCTCTCCTGTGAAACAATATAAGCATTCTTAACATAAAAAAAATTTCTTGGAAACCTCGCATCACAACGGTTGCTAGGAGCAGCCTCAAAAACTGGGAGTTCTGTTTGGGCTGCGTGACTTTTTCCTCCTTCTCCAGTTAACTCCACAGCTATACAGGGTCTCGTGCGCCCTTGTATGGAGTACATAACTCTCATATCTGGGGCGGGAATCTGGTTTCCGCCCCAGTTTTTGAGATAGAATCGAGTCGAAAGGCAAAAGGCTTATAAACTGCCTGTTACTTTCTAGTTTACTTGACCCTCTATCTTTGCGGCATGATGTCGTGCTATCTCTTTCTGAATTTTTGTAGCGGTAAGTGCTCAGGGGAACTTTCCACTCTGCGTACCACCACCCTTTTGACGTCCACCTTGGCACAAAGAGTTGCTGTGTCGGCACATGAGTTTTGTGTTGATGAAGGTAGCATGCTCAGACTTGTTCGCTGCGGTGCTTCTTCTTTCCTGCCACCTCACAGTTCTGTGAGAATTCTCTTTCCTCTTCTGTGTTTCCTACTCAATTTAATCTCCCTCACTTTAAAGCCCGAGTCTCTCATCTTCGTAATTTGCGTTAGATGAATATTTGAGACGTTCAACACCACTCCTTGAATAGGGTTCTGCCGTGAAAATGAACGCCGTGTAAATATATATATATATATATATATATATATATATATATATATATATATATACCTGTATATATATATATATATGTATATATCTTGACCGACTTCGAAACAAAATCAGCATCTTAACATTCGGCATGGCACTAGAAGAATGTTTTTCATTTCTTTTTGGTTCTTTTTAGTTCCTGTTGACACTTTTTAGCATTTTTACGATTTTTACTCTTTTAGACTTTAAACAAAATATAAATGTATCATTTTTTTAAATAAATAAATATTACCAAACAAAATAAAAATGCTAGATCTAAAAGAAAGTATAATTAAACATAATATTTATTGTTTAAAGAAAACGATATGTGAAAATATAAATGTTTGAGCATACAAAAGAAAATGGGATGCACTATGTGTAAACGTTGTAGAAATGACTGCGCTGCACCTGTATAGAACAGAATCTGTCATATGCTCAATTATGTTGCGTTAGGATTGGTTAGGTTAGGTTAGGTTAGGTTAGGTTAGATGGTGTTTTTAGAGAAAGGTATAAGTAAAGAGTTAAAGTAAGCTAGATGGATTAGGTTGGTATGTTTAGCCAGGCTAGACTTAGCTAGGCTAAAGGAATAGGAAAAGAGCTGTTATAGTTGTTAACTATATATATATATATCCAATATATATTATATATATATATATATATATAATAATAATAGCAATAACAGCCTTAATAATATATATATATATAATATATATATATATATGCCAATAAATTAATATAATATATATATTGTTTATATATATATGTATATATATACTGTGCTCTGTATATATATTATATATATATATATATATATATATATATATATATATATATATATATATATATGCGTGCGTGCGTTCGTGCGAGTGTGTGTGTGCATGCTAGGAAAGTATGTCTACACAGGTTAGGTATGGTTATGGTAAGATACACAATGTATTATGAAAGATATGTAGTGGCCATATGTGTGTGTGTATGTGTATGTGTGAGGATAGTATCTTAAGCTAGGTTTGGTTGATTAGGCTAAGATAGACAATTTATTAAGAAAGATAGATAGAGAGAAAGATAGTTAGAGAGCACTATAATTAAAGAGTTTTTTTTAATTAACATTATTAATTATAGTCCATATACTGTAAATAATTTAGAGCCTTTGTATTTATTATCTATTATCAACTAAATTTCTTATCGAAATTTCATTTTATGGGGAAAAATCATTTTTATGGGTAAAACCTCATTTTTGGGGTTCGGTCCCACCCACCACACCTGGGGCCTTTCTATTTCTGATTCCACCTGGAATAATTCCTTATCGTCCTTCTTGCTGCTTCCTCTATTAAGCACTACGTGCGTCTGTTCTTTTTTCTTTTCATCTTTTGAAACCCCCTCCCTGGGTGCTCAGACACCCTCTAGGGTTCTGGTACTCTCAAAATCGGGTTCTACGGGTTCATAAACATATAAAATGACACTCATTTGTGATTCTATATATTTGTTTCCAGATCCGGCTCCGGATCATGAACCAACTCATGCTCCAGCTCCTACTCCGATTCAGACTCCTGTTATCATGTAATTTTTAGCCCTTTTTTGCCGTCTAGCTATAGCCAAAACTATATTTTAAGGGACCAGTACTAACCTCCGGGTGGAACAGGGACTTAAAACCTCGTTTCCAACGAGGTGACGTCATCAGAGGGAGGGTGCCAAGTTTGGTGGGGATAGGACAAAG
>JABUQX010138932.1:5000-12500 GCA_015478945.1 Trachelipus rathkii | reverse complement strand
ATATATATATATACTCATCTGTCCCAAAAGTAAGTTTACTGAATATCCCATATTGAGCGTGAATCGACAGTTTGTCTTTGTGTTGGGCCTCTGTAATAATAATAATAATAATAATAATAATAATAATAATAATAATAATAATAATAATAATAATAATAATAAATAATAATAAATAAACGCGTAATAATGTAATAACCAATAGTGACAATATAATATCATCATAAGTGATGTTGGGTTTAAACAGAAATAAAGTGATCTCTTAATCAACAGGTGGCTTTTTAACATAACGACTGGGCTTAAAGAATGGTGTATGATTGTTAGGTTGAGCTTAATCCAGGTTATGATAAGTTTCTTAATTCGGTTGGAATTGGCTTACACGCGTTTTGTGGCGCGTGATCTTATAATTTTCAGAGATGCTGACCTTAATGCATGGATGTTCAAAGACAAAATGAAATAAAGCGACATATCTTTAGCAGAACATAATTAATTTCGAAATAGAACGAGTAATAAATTTATAGTCAAAGTTGATAAAAAAAAATTAAAAAAAAGTAAAGATCAAACATTTAATAGGCTTCACATCATAAGTAGTACATTGAATTCGACAGTTTTAAAGATGATATAAGAAAAGGCTTTTTATAAAAAAACCGTTATTAAAATTCACATGAACCATATATATATATATATATATATATATATATATATATATATATATATATATATATATATATATATATATATATATATATATAATAATATATATATATATATATATATATATATATAGAAAAAAACTTTGCTGACGTAATGATAATTATGTGATGAAATACCCTTGGCAATATAAAATTTCTTTATTAATACATTTTAAATCTTTACAGAATAAAATAAAAAGATCACACTTTCGATTTGCATTGAAAAATCAGACAACAGTTTACAATTTTTCACTTGAATTCAATGTATGGATATTCTGCGATCATCTATCTAAATCGTTGCTCAAAGATGTTCTTCAGATGAATGGTTGGTGGTATATCAACAGACGTTACAAGTGGACTGAACATATCAGTCAGACAGATAGTTGGGCATAAAGACGATGAGAAATCAAAGTTCTTATCGTTCCACAAGATGCGTACTCATGCTCTCATCTTCTGGTTGTGTAGATGACAACGATAAAAAACTCAGGTGAATTTAATTAAAATCTTGAGCATCTGTAAACAGTTTAGATCGAAAATTCTCATCTCCAACCTTCTCTACTGTGCTTTCCTTTCCGGGCACCCAGAATTTATCAACAAAACCATCGCTACGTCAGATTATTTCAAATAATTGGTAACATATAAATTATCATCTTGGCTTTCTTTTCAACTTAAACCTTTAATAGGCAAAATTTCTAATTCCCACCTTTCCAACACGATAGATTTTATCAAACGCATTCAAACTTTAAACCCTTCTACACATCTTTTTCTTAGTTTTGACGTTACCTCTTTATTTACATCTGTCCCTGTTGATTTTACACTTGATCTCTTAGAGAAATACTTATTAGAAAATAATTTCGAGTTAAATTACCCTTTTATTCTTATTAAAAAACTTATTCTTCTTACTCTCGAACATAGTTATTTCACCTTTGACAATCTTTTCTTCAAACAAATTTCTGGCCTTGCTATGGGTTCTCCTCTTTCCCCCATCTTAAGTAAAACTTTTATGTAAATCATCACCTTCTTTAATTCAATATTTTAGGATGGATGCCGAGGCAAATTTCTTTGGAGACAAGCCTTTTCTTGACATTTATATTAACTACCTTCAACCATTCTATTTCTTTCACATGTATTACCAAACTTTTCTCTACCTTTTTAAGACACACTAATTTCTTGGAAAAACTCTGCATATCTTTCTTTTTCTGTCTATAGAAAACCAACTTCATCATATATACATTGGTTTTCTACACACACCTGTAGAACCAAATTAGCTACTCTCACATCTCTTTATCTTAGAGCATTTAATATCTGTTCTCCTACTAATCTATCAACTGAAACTAAATTTCTTTTCTCAACGTTCACAAAACTTAATTATCCTCAACATTTCATCTATTCAGCTTACCACAAAGCAAAATTAAAATATTATAATAGTAATCCCCCTAACATAAAAACTAATTTAACTTACCTTCCCATCCCGTATAACTTATATTATAAAATTAAACAAACAATATTTGCTTTACAAAAAATAATACAATTCCCCTAAAAAAGATTTTCAAACCCCCAAAATCCAATATTCATATTTCTCGATGTATTTATAATATTCCTTGTTGTAACTGCCCTGAGGTGTATGTCGGGATTATCCCAGAAGAATGTACCAACACAAGCAAGATTTAATCAATGATTCCGCAAACTCTACTTTAACTTCCTGGATCAGTTGACTACAAATCATTTGGGATGGCTGCATACAGTGCAGTCTATAATAAAAGATAATAAACTGGTTCTTGTTGCTATTTTAAAAATTTAACAAAGTGCCTGGAGAAATTAAGTTGGACAGTATTCAGAATTCCATCTTGCTCACTTCAAACTTCTTAAAGGACATCAAGAGGAGAGATTTTTAAACAACTAACCAACCAATGTTTTTTTCGTAGCTTTAATGTAAATAATATTTTAGTTCCTGCATTTCATTTCTGAAAGAGGTCTTTCAAATTATGTTAGACGAAAGCTAAAATTGTAACTATCATTGTGTATATATTGTAAAGTTTTATAAATATATAAAAAAAAAAATTTTATATTGACAAGTGTATTTTATCATATATATATATATATATATATATATATATATATATATATATATATATATATATATATATATATATATATATATATATATATATATATATATATATATATATATATATATATATATGCAACAAATTGAGGTTCATTAATAATGTTCTTGTTTATAAATAGTGTTATAGTGTGGTGCTATTAAGACCTTATGGCAAGAAAACATTAATTGTAAAGATAGATCAAAAAATTACCCATGTCATTTATTCCGGTGTTATTTTTCTAAAGCGGGAATTTAGTTAGTAGCAGAACAAATATTCTGTTTGAAACATATTATAAATCTTTTGTAGACAGAACAAATAGACATAATTCTGAGAAGAATCATAAATAATTCATTTTGAAGTATCTTTTGGTTATGCAGTGAGATAGATGAAGAGAATAATATAAAACTAAGTTATGAAATCATAAAACATTGTTCGTGGAGCAGTTTCAGATAGAGTCCTTCCTGTGGTGATCCCTTTAGAGTGACATACGAACTAACACTAAAGAACTAAAACAAATAAATTACGAGTTTTGAAATTACTATATATAGAAAAAATATTTAAAAAAGTAAAATTTCAGTGAAATTAATAACTTTGGAAAAATAGACAGTATTAGGGCTACTTGTATATCATAAATAAATAAAAATAAGATATGGTGTTTTTAGTGTTTAACAATAATATAGTAAACAGAAAAAATGTTCTTAAAATCATAAAGTTATAAACAATAGAAAAAGGTTTAAATAAAACCAGGTCTAGTCTAGTTTAGAGCCCTAGCCTATATAAGCTACAACTATTATCATGGCAACAAGACTATTTTTATAAATAATTGGTTTTAATTTTTTTAACTATTTTACAACATTAGCCTACTTGGGTAATTGTGTAGTTGAAGTGAGTCAAGTGCTTTTACTACAAAATAACTAATAAAACAGTGAAATAAAATTTTTAAGTGAATGTACAATTAAGACAGTGGTAAAAAAAAATTGCGATTTACAACGATGACTTCGACTAGAAGCAGGTCTGGTGCTCAAAATTTAAATAATCCACAGTCTGGAATTTCCATACATCATGTAGATGTTGAACCAAATGAAATAAATGATAATGATGGACAAAATGAAAATCTAAATAGGAACGACGGTCACAGCTCTAATCTTAACTTATCGGGTGAGAGTGATCGTTCTCGTACTCCATCACCCGAACCACATCGAAGAACAAGGAAAGTACTCTCTGTGCAGGACATTCCTCGTTTTGAAAGTAGGAATGTGGGCAAATGGCTAGACAGAGTGGAATTTCTATTTAGCCTATATTTTGTGACTGATAATATCGAAAAAGTCCAACTTCTCGGTCCTCTCTTACCTTCGGCTATAACTTCAAGAATAAGCTCTCCTATCAACGACCAAACATATGAAGAATTGGTTCGCCTTGTAACTGAAACTTATGCTCCATCTGATAAAGAGAAAGCTGAAACCTTATTTCAGCAGGAGCTTAAACCTGGTGAAAAGCCCACAGCATATCTTAACAGAATTAAAGCATCATTAGGAATCCACAGTTATCAATGGCTTCTACATCAAAATGAAAACCTTATGAAACAGATGTTTCTTCGTGTTCTACCTGAGGATCTGGTACCTTTATTAACGGTATTGAAAGGGGATGCGGATATTCATAAATTGGCCGAAGCAGCTGACGTGTTCATGGAATCCCAACATCATAAGTCAAAATCCTATCCAGATTATTCGGTCAATGCCGTGACTCCATTCATCCCTACCAGGGCAAGTGATCCCCAACCTAGGAAAGAAGACCACATTTCACGCAATGATTTGGCCCAATCAACTAAGTGAGATGTACCAGAAGTTGGAGGCCCTCACATATCAAGTAAATCAATTAGATCTACGGATGTCTCGTAATGATAATGGTTGGGACAGAGGTCGCTCTCCTGGCTGGGACAGAGGTCGTTCTACCCGTCGTCGATCACCTTCAGGATTTAGGAAGGATGGACCCCTTTGCTATCACATTCCGTGAAATGGCTACCAGGTACCAAGGAGGCACTTGCAAAATGGCTCATTTGGTGGCACAAGCGCCATCACAAAACAATGCTGGACCTACTTCCCTACCTTCACAGGGAAACTAAGTATAGGGGTGGAGTTACGCCCCTGTACAAAGAAAGTGCGTTTTAACCCTGTGGTAACTCGGAAAATTTGTAAGTACAAAGTAGTTTTAACAATATAGAACGTATTAAGGAGGAAAGCTACCCCCAACCAAACTCGAATAATAATTACAACTGTATAGGAAAAAATGTTGATCCAATTTTGCATGCAAATAAAAGTAATATCCAGGTTCATGCTCATTCGAGTGAAGATGCAACTAATGGCGTAAAACCATCTGTTTTATGCGAGAGAGCTTCTCAGTTGAGTGAAAATGAATCTTGGTATAAGGAAAATTTGATTTCCTCCGATAATAGTGTTAAGGGTAAGGATATGCATTATCAAGGTAGCGAAAAGTCAGTTATTGGGCTGGAACCTTTAGTTCCAAGCCAAAATACTGCGATGCGGGTTGAAAATGCAGATTCTTGCAATGGGTCAGTGCTTCCCAAAGTTTTAAATGTAAACGAATGTAAAAATTTTGCAATTAATTGTCTCCTTCGTATATATGACGCTAATTCAAAGCAATTATTTCTGTTAGATACAGGGAGTTCATTTTCTATTTTAAAGGCTTCTGCAGAGCAAAGGAAAGATCCTATTGGCTTTCTTACAGCTGCTAATGGAAGTCAGATTAACATTTATGATTGTATAACTAAAAAATTAAATTTCCTACTAAAAAGGGATATGAGCATATATTTTTAATCACTGATGTAATTGATAATATTTTAAGGATGAATTTTTTAATAAATATAAATTTAACCTAGATTTTAACTCAAATATTATAATTGATGCCACAACTGGCCTATCTTGTGAAGTCATTCAAGGGAATGACTCTGAAGCACTGCCCATAACAAACAATTTTAATTATATAAATTTAACCCTTTCTCCTAAACTCCCTTCCGCGCCTTCCCTTTATACTTCTCTATTAGGTGAATATAAAATGTTGTTTGATGATTTATATAAAATTTTGAATGGTAGTGTTAATGTGAGAGACCATAATTATAATAATAGTAATCCCTGAGTAGCTATCAGGACAATCCTCCCTACAAATTAGTATTAAAAATAAATAGAAATAAGTGTGGATAAAAGTAGATTTCAATTAATAAAAATAGATTTAATACCAGTGGAATGGTTTCTAAATTCCTCTTTCCCCGCTGAACAAGAATTCCTTAAATAGATTAATCCATGTAAATTTACAGTAATGGGTTTCCCAATAAATATTAAAAGCCGCCGAATTCCCTTGTTTGTTTGATAAAGCAAAGAAAGAATAGGCAGGTGTGTGCTAGTGCTCCTCACACTCACCTTGAGGGATTCCGATTTCAGGGTGCTTCTAAAAACCAAGTGGTGGGTTCGAATAGTAGCCGATTTGAGATTACTGAATAAAAGGGCTGTTGAGACAACTGGTCTCCCTAACAAATGACTTTACGAACTTACTTCATGGGTGTAAAGTATTTTCGGTTTTAGACTTAAAGAAGGCATTTTATAATCTTAAAGTCCACCCCGATTGTCGAAAGTTCTTAACTATCAATACTCCTTTTGGCAGTTTCTCATATAATAGTATTGTAGAAGGCTTCCATTCCAGTCCTACTAGTTTCACAAAATACATATCTTTAATTCTTTCTAAAATCCCTAACATTTTTATATATATTGATGATATCCTCATCGCTACTCCTACTCATGATGAACACATGAAGATTTTAGAAATGGTACTAGACAGGTTAAAATCTTTTAACTTGAGACTTAGTGCTGATAAGTGCCAAATTGGACAATCTCGGGTTACATATTTAGGTTTTGATGTGTCCGAAGGCTCCATGCTCCCTAATGAGGATAAAACTACTGCTATTATGAATATCCCAAAACCCAAGACTATCAAAGATTTACGTTCTTTCATAGGCAGTCTAAACTATTTTCGCTCTTCTCTTCCTGGTATTTCTGAAATTATTTCTCCTCTTTCTTTTCTCAAAGGTTCGCCATACTCTCAATGCAGAGTAAAATGGAATCCTGAGGCAGAAGAAGCCTTTAATATGGCCAAATTGGCCCTCAAAAATGCTATACCTTTGGGTTTTCCTTCTAATAATGCTCAAATATCTGTTTTCACTGATGCTAGTCAGACAGCCTTGGCTGGTGTAGTAGTTTCTACAGAAAATGAAAAAACAGTTCCGCTGGGATTTTACAGTTATCGGTTGAATCCTACTGAAATTGGTTACAGTATATACAGCAAAGAACTCCTTGCCTTGGTTAAAACAATTAAAAGAAGTTTACCCACATAGTAGAAGCAAGAAAGGTAGATGTGTTTTGTGACAATCTTTCAGTCACACAGTCGCTTAAAAAGGAGACTGATGCTAATCACTTGCTAGCAAGGGAGCAGCGATACCTAACTTTCTTGTCTGAGTATGATTTGACTGTACATCATATTAAATCAGAAGAAAATATTCTTGCAGATTTTCTGAGTAGAAATCCAGCTCAGAGAACCACTGAATGGCCATCAAATTTGCCCACTCCTTCCACTTCTGCGGAAAAAGTAGAAATAGATTCAGCAACAAGCTCTTCTCTCCAACCTGGAGATCAGAT
>JABUQX010138931.1:20000-54820 GCA_015478945.1 Trachelipus rathkii | reverse complement strand
TATATAATATATATTATTTCATTTATATAATAATATATATAATTATATAAATATGATATATAAAGCTCGTAACAGGAGGTTTATGAGTTCTATTTTACGACATAATTTAGCGATCAAAATTTATTGTGAGGTGCTGAAGTCTCAATTAATTTAAATTAATATTATTATAATAATAATAATATTAATAATAATAATAATCTATTAAAGTAAATAATCAATATAATATAATATATTAATCATGAAATATATGACACTTTATTAATATGGAAATGAGAAACGTTTGTGTTTACCTACTGATTTATAGCAAGTGTGTTCCTCTACACTGTAAAAATATTTAGTCAGGGCGAAATGTAAGTTCCAAGTTGTGCAGATGATAGCAAATTGCTAATCCTCAATAAGAATAGGCTGTATAAAATTTAAAAATAGGAGGGAGCTTAATCGTGATGGAAGACAGGTTCATTCCTTCGTTCACTAAAATTTTGCTTTCTTCATTCTATATCCTTCTAAAACTAAATTCTTTTTCCTCATAATACATGGTTCGATGGCTTATTCTACTGGCCATCAGGGTAGTAGACAGGGCTACGTGTGGAAAAATATCTCGTTCTCTATTCACTCTCCGCTAATTTTCATTCAAGCCTAAAATCAGTATGCAGGGATTACTCTACGACGAGCAAAAGCTGGCTGTTCAATCAAAGGTGAAGTGCAGCTAACCTCCTTGGTTTCTTCCTACTTTACAAATGTTTCTCTTCTACACGATATGTAACTGCCTTACCTCCTCTATAATTCAATCTATTCATTTTGTTGCTAATTCTCCAACTGAGAAGGCCTAATCTTCGGCCCCTCGCTAACTATATTCTCTATGCTCAATACTATGCACTTTCCCTCCCTCAGTGTTAGAAGTCACATGTCAACCTATTCCGAAAAAAAGAACACTCTTGAAACTCTTCTCAACCGCTTGTAGCTCTCACTTGGTATTCTATCTAGATCTTTGAAACCCTTCTCAACCACTATTCTAGAATCAATTTGGAAAACTCACTTTCATTCCAAAACACATGACGTCCACTACACAACATGATTTGCAAATGTTGTAAGTCAAAGCGTTTTTATCACACAAAAATTCTTTTTTATACATCGACCATTTCTTATCCGCGTTCGTAAGCAACAAATGACAAAAAAAGAGGTCTATATTTGATAAAAATTCAAAAGACAAACTTTTAAAAAATAGCTCACATCATAAAAATATAAACCATTTTTCGATTCGCAGCAGTACGATCTCGTGCACATTAACTGGGTATAATATTATTCCTATCTAACGATTTATGGATTTTCGACCTCTAGGAAATACGGAAACTTGTAGTGGCCTGAATAATCCAAAGCGTTTGGGTAAGTAGACACACCTCAATCCGTTTTCACTCTCTGTTCCTTTGGGTTCATGTTCTTCTTTGTTGAATTTATATCAACTACATCTGGCAAAAATTCAAAAATTTATGTTGTTGATGGGGAACTTCTTCTTCTTTTCTGTCAAATATGGTGTTCCTCAGGGTTCTGGTTTTTCCTCCTCCTACTTATGCCACTTTTCTTTACATGATCTTCTCGACCTGTCACCACTCAAACTCTGTTACTTCACTTCTATATTGCCTGACGTCGACCCTTCAATTCTATCACACTCTTTCAATGTCTGTCCTTCTTCACTTCATAGAATTCCTACTCGTCCTTAAATCTTTCCGATTCATAATTCTTCGTCTGAACCTTGTGAAATCAATGCTTAAACACTAACTCTACAATCTCCCTCATCTAAGAACGACCTTCCAACTGTTTCCTAGCTACTCTTCGACGGTACTCTGTCTCGCCTGTCAGACATAAAACTCCTGGCCTAACATAAACAAAAAAAGGTCTTGGAACCTCACATCACAACGTTTCTAAGCGGCCTCAAAGAAACTGGGATTCGGTTTAGACTGAAATATTTTTTTTCTTTCTCAGTTACTCCAATCTAATATCAAGGCCTAATCCGCCCTGTATGGAAGTATGCTCTCATATCTGTGGGGCTCTGTTGTCACCCGCTTCTTGGACAGGGTCGAGGCAAAGGCAAAAGGCTTATAAAGACTGAAGCCAATCATCATTCACTTGACCCCTCTATCATTTGGGAGTATTGTTTGCTTATCTTCATATTTGCTATGAAGGTCACCACCATCGGCATGGCTCGAGGTGAGCTTATCACTCGCTACTCCACCTTGGCGTCGCCCTCGAGAACTAGGGTGCTTGTATTAGCACATGTGTTTTTGGATGATTTACTCACAGCTGGTTCGCTGTGCGCTCTTCCTTCCTGCCCACATTCTGTTGCTGTGAATTCTCCTCCAATCCCGCTTGCCTACTGAATTTAACTCTCCCCCTCTTTCATAAGCCGTGCGTCTGGCTCATCTGCTCATGCTTTAGTTGTTTACTTCTGAGGAGTAAAACACCCCCTCTGGAATAGGTCTCTTTCCCGTGCACGTGGTGGTGACAATCTGTATAAAAAAAATATATCAAAATAAAAGACTATATATTATATATATATATATTATAATAATATATCATTATATAATAGATATATATATATATATATATAATAGATATATACTATTATATAAATATATATATATGTATAAATCTTTGTATATATTATTATAATACGGCAATGTTTAGTTATAGAATACAAACCGAATTCAAATTTGGCATAATAAATCTCTTTCATTTGAATTAAAAATGTTTTATCTTTTCTGTCTCATATTAATATATCGTTCTCAATTTCAACTAAACCTAAAAATTTAGCTACATTTTATATGACATTTATGAATTGAAATAACAATTCCAAGATTACATTTTTATGATTATATATATTATATTATATTATATATATAATATAATATATAGTTATATATATATATAATATGTATATAATATATATTATATACTTTATATAATATATATATATAGTATATATTTTAATATATAATAATTCAATATTCAAACACATATATATATAATATATATTATATAATATATATATATTATAAATATAAATATATAATATAATATATATTTATAATATAATTAATATATATACGACATATGTTATTTCGTCGAATAAATCAACCGAGTTTCCTTGAACGCAATAAAGAGCAACTTATATAATTTATGCCTGATTCTCCATCTTTAAAATCATAACACGCACACGCACACGCCACAAAATTAAACACACATCATACACACACACTTATATTATAAGATAACTAAAATGACAAAACCATGTGAACTGGCACGTTTTAACAAGATTTAACATAAATTTGGCAAAAATCACATCAACAAAGATTTTTGCAATCAGTTAACATATGTAATTTTCACAATGTCCCTCCTCTCCCGTCCCCTTCCATCTCCCCACTTAGATATTACATAATAGCAAGCTATAACGGCGACAGGTCAACACCATTCTTTTGATGCTGTAGCAAAATGCACAACCCAAGAAGTAAAAACAGACATACATACTACATACACATACAATACATTCGCTGTTTTTATGTAATATTCGAATAAATAAATTCACAACCAATTCTTAATACATACATAATACATAATACATTAATACATTACGCATTTCTGTGTTCCAAAATAATACATTACAATAATACATTACCACTACCAATAATACATTACATTGATCAGCTTACATACTGCATCCGGAGATATTTATCATACATACATACTAACATAACAACATACAACATACATACAACCATAACATACATACATACATACATAACATACATACATACAAATACATACAACTACATTACATAATTGATAGACTTTAGACATTGGATAGATAGATAGATACATAAATAGGATAGATAGATATGATATATAGATCGTTAGATTGTTAGTTAGATTGAAGAATAATATTCCGAACAGTAATTCATAAATATTATAGTTTATTATCTTTTTCAATAAACATATTGAATCATCTTGCCACCCTATCATACAACGTCTCTTTAGTAACACACACGTACCGAAACTGACAGGTATTTCATGTTCATGTCACACCTGTACAGTATACCTGAATGACAAACTTCAGTTTTCCATCCTGTTCAAGCTCTGAACAAATGTTAATTCTTGTGAGCTTCGCGCAAGCATCGTCGGCCTAGGGGCGGACCGATTTATGCTTACCTTTCGATTTGTGTATCTTTATATTGAAATGTAGATTCTGTTAAACGTTGGCAACTATTTTCACTGCCATCGGGATAGTTGTAGATTATAGATAATATATATGAAATTAAAATGTTCTATATGCGCATTGATCTACAAAACCATTAACCATGGAATTAAACAATCAGAGGAGAGTATTTCAACATTAGTTGAAAACAAAGAACATAGAGAAATTAGTATGTAAAAAAACAAACAATAGTAAACTAATCTAGAGTAAATTTTTCAAAGCAGGTATTAAGAATAAGCAATTACACACTCATAGTCGCATGTGTAAGGCGTCGTTTCATCTCTACCACATCTTTCTGCAATTAAATAATTCACAGCTGCAAATTTTAACCTTCTCTGAAATTATGGTCTTCATTTTTAGTTTCGAAAAACATCTTTATTTTCTCCTTTAATTTTCAAATATGAATATTGTTTTCTTCTTCTCATGTAAATTGTTTTTTTCAAACAGTTAATAAAATTTTAAAAACAAATTAACCACATTTAACAGAAATTATACAAGCAAAAATTTAATATCTAACGCTTAAATAGTCAATACAGCATTACAAAGATCTAAAATAAGCAAAATTCCATTACAAATAACATTTAAAATCAGTCTAAGCTTCATAAAAGTGATTCCTGCTTTCGTGGATTGATCTTTTGTACTTTTCCGTTTATGCTCGCTTATGTGTGATTGTCCCTTCTATAGAGTCCAGCAAGATCGGCTACATTGCGACATTATTTTCCCTAAATCGCTTTCCATGTCCTTATATCTTGTTGAAATCTTCACCCGCTCTTCAATCACAGTCCTTAATTGTCTGAAATGTAATCCCATATGCGAATTTCAAAATTTGAACTTTAATCTTATGTTGCAACCCAAGTCTTTAAGACCGTTCTTAAACATCTCTCTACAAGTTGTAATTGTCTTTTATTGTTTCCAAGTAAGTTTTTCACAACTTCTCTTGAATTCTTCTCAAGCTTGTTTTCTCTCCCCATCGTATTTCCAATCAAGTACATTATTTCATACATTCTTCTAATAATCTGACACACAAAGAGTAACTCCCATTAGCTTTCCATCTGACAAATTTGAAAACGGAGGCAAAGACTATGTAAAATACTTCTTCAATCTTTGTAGTGGCCTTCACACTGCGTCTTATACCATTCCTAATTTATCAAAGTGGGGAAAGTTCAAAACGTTTTTCTTGGAGTGATAAATTTTCTCGTTGTACATTTCTGTCCCAAGCTTGTAGAATTTATTTGGATGCTCATTCTTTTTCCAACTATAATGTGATTCTTATCACTGCATCCATTCAAATAGAACACTGGATGCTTTGTAGTCCACGCTCCCTAGTAACCTTAAATCGCCACAAGTGGGTCAACCATGTCTTATAATTTAGCATATTGTTCAGATTCTCCAAAATTCATACACTTTTCAAATGACAGAATTGTCCCACAAGTGAGAAGCATACCTACGTTATAAGGAAGTACAGCCTTTTAACCCATTTCCGATGAATTTCGATTATAAGAGTAGCAGTTGTTTATTTTTAGTCAATATTGAAACATTCATGAGTCCAGGATCATCAGTAAACTAGATCGCCTCTTTGTGAGAAAAACTGTTCAAATTTCTTCATACTCCATCTCTAACCATTTCAACTCGACTGCCCTTCTGGCTAACAGCAGTTATTCGTACAACCGTGATCTTAAAAGTTCTGCCTGAATTTTAGAAGGTGCAAGTCTCGCAGACAACATCATAATATGTTCTGACTTGTGAAAATGCTGAGTTCCTTCATAACAGGGGTTATAAACTAGGTCACCTTGGGTACTAATTAATTATGCAGCAAGAGTATACTGTCATTTTCTGATCCATCACAATACATCACTGAACATCAACAAGCCAGGAGTCAGGATTTCCACCCCGTGGGGCACAGACTGTAGCGATCTTACCTGTAGATACGTAATTCCTTTTTGTTTTTGTTTTTATTTTAAAGCCACGCACATTACAGGAACAAAAGTAACGACAAATGCACGCTTGATTTTGAGGCTCCCTCCAAATCATGAGCATCCCAAAACGAAAAGATTGCTTCATTACCTTGAGTACTGATGCAGTTCTTCCAACACACCATACAGCAATGTATTTCTTGTTCAATCCACACCCAAAATATTCATTGTAACATTCGTAACAAAGTCTATTATTTTCTTTGTCATTTTTTTACCTATATATACTGCGAGTGTACAGAACGATTTTATGATTGTTGACACAGCAACTCAAGACACTAAACAAATGTAACCAGCATCATATTCACCAATTAAATATATATAATACCACTATTAAATATATATATATTATAATATTATATATAATAAATATATATATATATATATGTATAACATATTAATAAATATAGTATTATATATAATTATATATATATAATATATATATTATTATACAGTGCACACACAACCCGGCAGCATCCCGGATTGAAGGAGGGGGTTGTGCACCCTCCAAAGTCACACGCTAACGTAAATTACGCCAATAGCAACGCAAAGCTTTAAGTCGGGGATAATTAAATTCAGTAGGAACATAAGATGCGAAGAAATTCCATGAATCAAGATGGTGGTAGAAGAAAGAAAAGCTCTCCACGACGAACTAGCCTGGAGTTACCAATATCTACACAAAACTCAGCCGCAGACACAGCAACCTTGTGCTACGAGGGAACGTAAAGGTGGTGGGTGAGTGATTAATTCCCTCGAGCACCTGCCGCGCGGTACCTATAGAAAAGAAAAAGCACCAACATCGCGCCCAAAGATAGAGGGTCGGTCAAGTGAACTGGAAATACAGAACAGCTTTCCTAAGAGTCTGAGCCGTTTGACTACGACCCTATCACAAACCGAATGAAATCAGAAGCCTCCCAGATCGGAGAGCAGACGCATGCAAGCGGATGAGCCCTGCTATAGCTGGTAGTTACACTGAGAAAGAAAAAAATTCACGCAGTCTAAAACAGAACGTCTCATTCTTTGAGGCACGCTTAGCAACCGTTCGCTGAGTGCATGTTCCCAAGACATTTTTCTTGTTTATGTTGAGGCGAAGCGACTGATTCATATGTCAAACAGAAGATGCGAGATAACCGTCCGAAAAGATAGAAACTTAGAAAAGGGTCTTAGAGAGGTGATATTTGTAGAAGTTGGATTTAAAGAATCTAATTCACCAAGGGTGAGACGACCCACACGGAATATTCTATCCGTTAGCGAGAATGGGAATCGCGAAGAGATTAAGACGAATATTGCATATATCTCACGAAGTAAAGGAGGAGCATAACTTTGAATAAGAAGTTGAAGTATGAAGGTCGCATTCATCGGCGAATATGCAGTGATAGTTAGATGTGAGTGAGAAGATCATAATGAAAGTAGGATAAAGTAGGAATTAAGACAAACTCTAGGACACACGCAAATTTGACAGAAAAGAATGAGAAAGTCGCCCCACAAAACAGCCGATTAATGATGAATTGAAAGAAAAACTAAACATAATACAGCAGAAAAGAAGGAGGAAACCCAAAGAGGAGCTGAAGCAGCGATTGCTGTGCCATACCGTGTCACAAATGCTTTTAGGATAGTCAGGCTCACACCAAGATCTCCCGTTTATTCTAAGGGCGAGAAAACCATAAATCGTGTATAGATATCGATAAGTTATTCTCCAGTAGACATCGAGCTCCGAAACATACTGCGCGATCGAATATATAGTGCAATAGAGATATCCACATGCTCTAAAAATGAGGGTGAGAAGGTATCAAAAAGATCTTAATATATACCAGTAGAGAAGTATAGGCAATAAGATTAAGAAGAATCAGAGCGTACTCTTTTTTCGAATAGGTGAAGTTCCTGTTCCACTCTGAGGGAAGGTAATATTGAACAAAAGAAGAATCTATAGTTGAACGAGGAGGGCAGCTAATGAGCACACTCCCTCTAACCTATGAGGATACCATCCGGGCAACCCGCCTTCCTAAAACCCATTATTCAGGACCATGCACATTAATAATCACAGGCGGAGCCATGAGACACTGAGAGGAGAAGGAGGAGTTAATGATCCAGAATCGTCCAGGTGATTAAGGAAATAGAGGCCGAAAGTATTGCCTTTTCTTGGAGAATATCACAGAACATCAATCGAAAAAGAGGAAAGCCCAATTTAAGAATTTTAGAATGTTTTGCAAGAAGACAGAAAGATTTGCTGGAGAACCCAGGAGGTTAGTGCACTTTCGTTGATGAAAGCCGCTTTGCTCATCGAGAGGTATCCTGCCATCGATTCAGCGAAAGAAAATTACAAGAGTGATAGGGGACCGAGAATTTTTCCTTCCCTATAAAACTTCTCTAGCTGAAGGCCAGACGAACAAGCACGATATGATATATACTATATATAATATATTATTATAATATAATTTATTATAAATATATATATATAGATATATATATATAGTATATATTATATATATAATTATATTATATAATATATATAATATTTTAATTATATATGTGTATATATATATATAATATATATATATAATAGATAATATAATTATATAATAAATAATATATATAATAATATAATATATATATATATATATATTATATATATATATATATATATTTAATATATATATATAATATATATATTATATATATATAATATAAATAATATTATATATATTATATTATATATATATATATTATTTATAGATTTTCTACCAAATAAAAAGCAATCACCATAAAAAAGAAATCTCATATCAAGAAAAACAAAACTTTGAAGCCAACGTCTGTTCTTATCATAAGTCACAATAAATTAGAAGTAGACTGTTGGATCAAAACTACGTACAAATATACCAAAACAAAACAACTTCCTTAACTTATTCGATTTCATTAACCAATTACAAAGATACAAAACGACGATTATCAAACGATTTATTACATACACTGCTCACATCCAATATTTTCTTCGACAATGATACAAACCAAACGCGATAAAAATATATACATACGGAAGAACATGAGAAGAACAGAACGAATAGTATACCCTGTTGGTTTTGAATCTCTCTCCTCTCTCATTCTATCTCCTCTCTCCTCTCTCTCTCTCTCTTCAATATCGTATAATATATATATCATATATATTATATATTATTATTAAATATAATAATAATATATATTATATATTATTATATATATATATATATATATATTATATAATATAATCTGAAGTATGTACTTTGTACAAAAAAATACTTACTGAATGATGAAATGGAAGTCATTTTGAAATCACGCTATAAATTACATCTAAAAACTAAAACACGTTACACAATTTTTCATCGCAGCCTGTGCAAATCATAACATCCTAAAACACATGGAAGCCACGCTGCTGAACTGAACTTTCAACCACATGTAACCTGTAGCGTTGGTGTGACGTAAGCTAGTAACAGCCACCTTTAAATTTTCACGATTTCGTTTTAACATTGGTTTGAACATAACTTTAGTTAATCTTGTTCATAAAGTAGCTCATTCATTCCTTTTTTTCACTTCCATTATTTTTAATTTTTATATTTGAAGCAAGGTTTTCATGTCATTATTGTCGCCTTTCATCGCTAGAATCAAATAAGAAAACCTCAAACTTAGGTACTTATTATGCAATTACGTTGGACTTATGTTCGTGTTCAATTTACTGTTTATAACACTTTATAATAGCAATTTTAAGCGAAATATACAGGAAATTGTTCATTAAACATTCCACCAATAACTAAAGAAATACAATATTTGTATGATAATAATTAATATAAAGAGGAATGAATAAGCAAATTAACGATTCGATTTTGTAAATTTTATATATTTTACTATTAATTTGTTCCATTGCTAACTAATGTTTTAATCATAAATTAAAACTGAACCCATATTTTAACGACTTGTTGAGGTTGCCTCTATAAGTTTCTCTTTTTTAGCTTTCATTTCTTCAGTTTTAATACACCGAAAAGAGAAACTCTGGAACGAATTACGAAAGAGCTTCTGCATTTATTTAAACATATATATAGATTACCGAAAAATTTTAAATAGTAAACTCAACGCTAGTCGTGGCGCGTGGCCATCATCTCATCATCTCATCATTCATCATTAATCATCACCTGTCCCTTGCATTCCCTAAATGGTCGTATGGTGTAAATTACACCCGGGAGATTGAGCATTACATGAGCTTTCTAGGTACAAATTAGTAGCGGACCTAAACCCCAATACATGTAAACAGTAAACTGTGGATGAAGGAAGAAATGAGGATTATATCAGATAATTATTCGAAGATTATAAGGAGATGCATTAATGACATATCAGCAGGATTATGAACGAAGAGTCTCCATGTCTTTTTTTATCCACTATGCTATGTCCAAATTGAAACATCTCAAGTGACATAAATACTACTAACAAATCTATACATATATAATTGATACTAAATAAGTATATATATAATTATTACTATATATATATATTATATATTATAATATATATATAATAATATATTATAATTATATATATAAAGATGAACAGGAAGAAAACATACATCGAGAAGTGCCATAATTTATTAAACGTTTCGCGCTATAGCTAAGCGCATTATCAGCTCTAAGTAAATAATAAATTATAATAAACATAGCAAGAATATATATATGTATATAAAGTATATAAAAATACTATAACAATATTATAAAAAAAAAATATAGAATATAACAATTACAAAAAATTAAAATCTATTAATAAACCCCGTTTACTGACCTACATAACTGATCAACCATAATATAATGAATGATCAGATAAGATCGACACTAATTTATACCCAAAATTTTATATGAATGGTGTGTTTGGGACTCTACTAATTTAAAAAATCCAGATTTATAGCAGTATAATAAAATAAATTATAAAAATACATATAGAAATGAGAAATATTTAAATTAAATGAATTAAGTTTAATTGAAGTTAATCCGAGTTGATTTCAGGTTACCAATTTCATGAATGTAAGCTCTTTCAAAGATTTCATGCCGAGTAACAGGCGAAGCAAAGATCCGGAATCATTATAGTGAATGGGGTTGTCTTTTTCATGGCTATGCGCATAGATGAAAAATTCAGGCGCGACCAGAGAGATAGTGCGGAAAGAAAAACTATGTTTAGGCAAATCTGATGCAAAGTTGTACGCCTGTTTGACCTACATAGCGGGATTACAGAAACACTTAAACAAGAGACTATCAGGAGTGCAACTCTTTAGGATTAAATCTTTGGAATCTGAAAAGTTACTAAGTTTGAATTATTAGGTGGAATGAAAACAAAGTAGCTAAATATGAAAGTGTTACATTAATATTGTCTCTATGAGGGTCACATATGGTTTCGGTGAATTCCATGAATTGGAAACCTGACTAAACTCTATATCTCAATGCAACTTTAATTATTGTATAATTTAATATTCTCATCGGTCTATATGTTTTTGTGGTATAA
Organism: Trachelipus rathkii; assembly: GCA_015478945.1. Taxonomy (NCBI): domain Eukaryota; kingdom Metazoa; phylum Arthropoda; class Malacostraca; order Isopoda; family Trachelipodidae; genus Trachelipus; species Trachelipus rathkii. Next base: position 43,093 of record JABUQX010138931.1, on the reverse strand, counting down.
TGTAGTTTAAGTAAACTTTAATTTAAAACTGATTTTAGAGTGTAGTAATCCCAACACACACCTTCCTATGTATAATTTGTTAACTTTTATATTCCTACACATGAATATCCTTTCAGATTTTCCTCCCGCTAAGTAGTAAAACAGTTATTAAGAATCTAACTTTGTTTCTTTATTCTTATTTCTTATTTCCATATTTCGGCCATTTTATATATTTTTATAATCTTTTAAATCTATTATTATTGTTTATTATATAATTATTTTATTAAGCTTAAGCTGATTATGAGCTTAGCAATAGGGCGAAATCGCCTTAATAAAATTATGTCATCTTCCATGATGTTTGTTTCCTGTTCATATTTAAATGCATTCTAGAAATAGCTCATCGCAGAGAATAATAATATTATATAATATATAATTATATAATAAATAATTATATATATTTATTATATCATATATAAATCATATATTAATATTATTATAATATTATAGATATATTATACATATATTATAATATATATATATAATAATATATTAAGATATAGTATAATATATAAACTATATATATATTAGTACTCCATAATCAGAATGGGAAACGTGTTATTATTATACGTCGACTGTTTATTTTGATCAGATAAATTTTAATGAAATGAATCATTATTTGATGTCGGATAGTCGTTGTTCTATCTTGTCTGCTTAGACAGGTTCACTGGCAATTGATAGATGATGATAAATTCTGAAAAGTTCGAAAGAGAAACACAAATAAGAGAATTGTTATAAGATGTAAGACTAAAATACACCACATACACACACGACACACAACCACACACACACACAGCACACACAATCAATATATATGATATATATATATAATATAATATATAATATATATATATATAAAAATAAAGACATATATATTATATATATATAATATATATCTTTACCACACGTATATAATCTGCCACATGAGACAATTTTAACTTCGAAGAGATCCAGTTATAAGAATATGACTCTACTGCATGGGCATGTTCTTGGCTTACTCATGTGTAAAAACCTTTCAAGTGTGACGCGTTGGATACACATGGTACCGATAGTTTACACTCAGAAAACCGCCTTAGTACTTAAACTATCCTCCGTCAGTAAGCAACGTAAGAAAGTTCATAGGTTGGTTTTTTGCAAATAAGTTACAACATGCACGCACTAATGCACTTATTTACGTTAATAAACCCGTTTAAGTGCAGCTACATATATACATATATATATACTATAATATATATAATATATATATTATAATATATATATATAATAATATATAATTATAGATATATATCATATTATAATATATATATATACTATATAATAATATAAATTATAGTATATTTCATTGACGATTTTTTGGATGTACTAAATTCTCTCTTTGTACATTTTATTCCAGTTTAAATTTGAGAAAAGTGCTTTTTTTTTTTTTTTTCTCGCCCTTCTCTCATCATTCCACCATCAAATCAAAGGAAGGAGAGACAAAGAAAAGGAACAAAAAGACATAACTAAAGGGTAAAATTAATATGTTTAAGTAGTATCATCAAAAGTTTAGAATTGTGTGCAGAAAAAAGAACATGTCTTACAAAGATTGAACCTTCGAGATCTCTATAATTATATTCTTCGATATTTGATTATATTATATAATAAAATTATATATATATCATATTATATAATATATTATATATAATATAAATATAAAATATATATATATATTTATTTATAAATAATATAATTTATAATATATGTAATTATATATATAGTATATATACTAGTATATTATATTAGATATAGATATAGAAATAATGTAAAAAGTATAATAGTATATTAGTATATATATAATTCTTACTTGAAAAGAAGAATAAAAATATACGGTTAATAGTGCTGCAAGGGCTTAACCCCCCATTTTTATAAAACATCTGGATATTATTCAAAAAAATAAGAATGAAGAATAAAAAAACAATACGTCGTCTCTTAGGAAAAGTTACAGCCTCTAAAAGTTGTCAAAACTCATAGGATTTTCTATATAAAAAAAAAAATTAATCATGGTATATACTTTAAAAAAATTAATAATGAGCAATACCCATGCCATAATAGTAATGCTTTAGGGAAAAAAGTTTACAGCCTCTCAAAGTTTTAAAATTTCCCATAGACTTTCTTATGAAAAAAAATTAGTGACCTCGTGCTCGTTTCAGGCCATCCTATGTTCACTCAGCATTGACAATTTGGTTAAGTTTATAATAATTTCTCTGTGATATCTTAACAACATATCATAATTGACTAAGAGGCCCTGAAATTAGACCTAACTGGATAGACAAAATTAAAAGTTAATAAAACAACTATAGAAGAGACTGTAGCTTTTCCTAAAAACAAATCAATATTCAGGTTGTTATATTGTTGTTTTTATTTTTTTTTTTAAAATTTCTGGTAAAATCATGCCATTTTTTAGAAAATTAGGAGAGCAATGTCCATATATATTCCAATGACTCATCCTTGTCAGAATATTCAAATTCTTGAAAATGTGCTTTTAATGAACAAGAAATCCTGAAGAGAGCTCTCTATAAACAAAATATGATATTAATTCCTTCGTAATATTAGCATATCTTAATAAACATTCAATTATTCCAATCTGTTAGTCTTTCCTCCACGTAAAAATGAGAAACTTGTTTTTAACTATGATTCATCACACAGTAATGATTTCAAACTACCATCGAGAGTTTTGTTTAAATCGTTCTCTCCCCTTCAAATGTCCACTATATCATCATTTGAAATATTACGTTAAAATTTAATAACAGATATCGATGAAATCATTAGTATGATGTGTAATTATATAGATTTGTGGCGAGCAGAGCCTTAATGTTTGAAAAATCATCAAGAAAAATTTCAATTAGTTTATTCTTTCTTTATGTATTGACTGACACGCTGCAAAACTTCATTTCTCGTTAACAAAAGCAGATTTTTTTGACTCACAAAGCTTAAAAGTTTCAGCAATTATTTTATTATAATATATATATATATATAATACTAAAATATATACTAATATATTATATTATGAAATTAATATAAATATATAATATATATATATTATAATATATATCATATATATATTATATAATATATAATATACAATTATATTAGTGATGCAGGTAACATCCACATCCGCAGAGCATCAGCACATTATTAATCCGCATCCGCGCTTCGCCCTGCGGATGTGGCGCGGTTTATTGTTGAGACTTGATAAAGAATTTATAATAAAATACTTGCATGAATCTGAAATGAAAGAAAATAAAATAGTGAGGCGCAATTCAAAAACGCTGATCATTCCATATCTTTACATTATCAAAACGTTCCAATGCTGGAAGATAGGTACATACATATGATGAATAAATGAGAAAAAGATTGATCAAAGAACCTTTCTTGTACGCCAGTTCGTATTCAAGTTAACATTCTTACTTAATGTGGAAAATGACAATCATATCACACTGCATTATATCTATTGAAAATAATATTGTAAAAGATTTCCAAAAAAAAATCAGCTTCTACAGCTTCTGTTCTCGATTTTATACCATTAATCTCAACTCTAAGAAGCATTTTTGAAACATCTTCAAATAAAATTATGACGGTTTAAAAAGAAATGAAAGAATTAAATGAAACTAAACTAGAAAAACGCTTTGTTCTGTGAAAACATACCTTCATACTATTTAACTAATTTGATCCCTTCAAAGGCAAGTTTTTTCTGTAACAAATATGTAGAACAAGTTAAACCGTCACTTTACGTTGCAGTTGAAAAACTTCAATCGAAACAGATCTATAATTCCCAACCATTTAAAGAAAAAAAAACAAATCTACAGAGACCAACAACAGGATTACTTGGGAAGAATTTCATACAGTCCGGTAGTGAAGAACACACGCATACCAAGAGTATGTAAATATTGAAATAAAATCACCAGAAACGACTAGATACAAGTTTTGATAATATCAGTTGTTGAAAAGTTAATCAAAATTGGTTAAATCTTGAGTAAACTTCAAGGAAATACTTGGCCTGCAAGGAAATATTTCCAAGTGAGAGAGTATTAGCAATTCTGCAACATATAAGATATAAAGAAGAACTGATCTCGAATAAAAAAGCAAAAAATTGATGTTTCCTAATATAGCCTTCCTATATTTGAATATCAATACTAGTGCAAAAGTATACAATCCATTTAAAATCTCTTTCATAGTCGGAGTGAGGGAAAAGAGTAGGTGGGTATTTGGGTTGTGAATCCCCGATCCCGCACCACGTAACAATTTTATTAATAATTTGTTACTGAATCAAAATATATATATATATATATATAATTATAATATATATATATATATAATTATTATATTAATATAATATATAATATATATTATATATATTATATTATAATATATAATATATATATAGTATATATCTATATATATTAATATATTAAATATATAAGTATATATATAATACAATTATATATCAAAACTTTCCGCATCCGCATCCGCGAATGTTAAAATCAAATATCCGGCATCGCATCCGCACTCGCGGAGCAAAAAATGAATCTGCGCATCACTATATTATATATATAATAATATAATATATAAAAATTATATAATATATATATAATATATAATATATTAAAATATATGATATATATAAAATAATATTAATAGTATATATATATTATTATATATATAATACTCATTAATTATGAATTATGTAAATAATAATAAAATTTTACGAAATATCGATAACAAAGATAGTGAAAAGATTGAAGTTTGAACAATCTTAATTTTAGTAAAGCAATTAATATTCATACAATATCAGTTCGAATAATATTTAAAACTTCTCTGAATCGTAACATTCATATTAAATTCAATATGTAAAACATTTCATTTTAGTTTTCATTTTTTTTCCCTAGGAAAAATCTTCCCTACTTTTTTCTATTAAATGCACTAATTCCTCTTGATAATATATATGATTCATGTTTTCACTCTCCAATAAAGTTTTCTAACCAGACCTAACCCTAACCTAACTAACCTTAACCTAACCTAACATACCTAACCATATTAACGGTTGTACTCCTATAATGAATGTTACGCCAAGATACCTTACAATCGTTGAATATTATCTCAAACTAAACACTTCAATCTAAATAACTTTTATTACATTGTTATCTTCACCCATCATAATCGTTGTCCAATCAAAAGCCCCTTTTTATTTCAACCTTCATTAAACCTCTGCTAAGAAATTCTGATTTATCTCTTTCGACAGCGCTAAACCTTAATAACTTTCAAAACCACAAAAATATGTTTTCCTCGATTTCTAATATTTTTCTTACACTTTACTTTATTTTTTTTTTTATTAGTATTATATGTTTAAAAATAAGAAAGTTTAGGCCAACTCAAATAATTTTGATAGTTTAATAAAAGTTCAGGAGTGCACGCTCTTACACACACAGTGTCACTTATATAATATTTTATATAGTATAAATATAGATATATAATAATATTATATAAGATAATATTATACTATATATATATAATAATATATATATATAGATATTATGGATCAATTAAATGCTACCACATTCGCAGCAACGGGAATTTTTCCATTAGATGTTATTAAATTATATTTTAATTTTATTTTTACTTAAAAGTTCTCACCTAACGGCAGGCTATTTTATTAGAGAAATTACCTCTAAGGTAATTTTACCTTAGATCCAACGAGTAATGAAGTTGGCCATGTCATTCAGCTGTCACTACTACCATCTTGCCAAGAGATTATATACTCACAATTATTTTAAACAGAATAAAAAAAATATTTCTCTTAAGTAATAAAATTTTTGAAGTATGATACTTTTGTTCAATTTGGTTAAACCCAAATAAAGAAACTAAATGTTTATGATAAAAAAATAGCAATTAAAATTTACAATAAATGTCATTAGATGTCAACTAAAATAAAGAAATAAAGAACAAGTTCAAAAAAATCTATCATCAATAAATCAAAAGCTGATTTCATACATGTAAAGACATAATATATATATAAATATTTATTGAAACACCACAAGTACAATAGAAATCTATAAACGGGAAAATAAAAATAATATATATCTTATATTTTATATATAATATATATATATGTATAATATATAGTATATATAACTATATATATAATATATATAAATATATTATAATATATAATATTATATATAAAATATTAAATATAGATTATAAATATTAGTATAATAATATATATATATATATATTATATATAATACTATATATTTATATATATATATATATTATATATATCTATAATATAAATATATATATATATATATATAATATATATTATCTATATAAATAGTATAATAATTAAATATATATATATATAATATTTATATTTTAAAAAAATATATATGTAATAGATTAATACTATATTATATATATAGTATATATATAAATAATATATATTATTATATATATATAATATAATATATTATATCTTCTTATCAATATTGTTATATATATATAATATTATATTATATAGATATAATAATATATAATATATATATCATATTATGTATATTGATATTATAATATATATAATATATATATATTATATATAATTACTATATATATATATATATAAAATATAATATAAATTTATAATAATATATATATTATATTAAAACTTATATAATATAGAAGATTAATTATAATATATATAGTATACATATAATATAATATATGATATATATAAATATATAAATATATATTTATTATATATATTATATATATATATAAATATCAGTATATATATATATATTATATAATAATATATATATATATAATTTATCTATATATAAAATTAAGAATAATATATAATTAGTATATAATATATAATAAATAATATATAAATATATCTAAATATATATATATAAGTAGATATATAATATAATAATATAAATTTTACATATAATTATATATAATAATATAATAATAATATATATATAATATATATATATATATATTATATAATTATATATGTATATATATATAATATATATTATATATATATATATAATATATAAGTAATATCAATATATGTATATATATATATAATATATATAATATAATATAGAATATATATATATATATTAATTATATAAATATACTATAATTATATATATATATATAATATGGAAAATTCATTTCCTGTCTTAACAGCTATATTTATGCATTCTATTTTATATCAATGCGTCAGAGTCTGAATTTCTTTATCTTAGATGGGATCTTTAGTACTGATTAATATTCCATTATTTTTAAATCCAATTTAATTTAGACTTATTTTAATTTTTTTATTTTAATTAAAATTCATATTGTTTATAACTATTATCGCGCGAGCACAATACTATATATTATTTTTATATTATATAAATATTTATTATAATATTATTATAAATATTATATATTTATATATTATTATATTATATATATTTATATATATATATTTTTATATAATTTTATATTATTGAATTTATTATTATAATTATTCATTATTATGTTATTATATTATTATATGATTATTTTTTATCACAAGTAAAAAATGAGATATAGAATTATTATTAATATTAGTTATTATATTATTATTATTATTATTATTATTATTATATTATTAATTATTAATATTATTATTATTATTATTATTATTATATTCTTATTGTATGATATTATATATTATTATTTATATATTATTATTATTATATTATTTATTATAATTATTAATTATTATTATATTATAATTATTATTATTCATTATTTATGATCATTATATATTATATTATTTTATTTTTTATTATATAATATTATTAAATTTATATATATATTATTATTATTATTATAATTATTATACATTATTATAATATTAAAAGTAAAAAGAACATATATATTATACATACACATACATAAATAAGATTATATTATTAGTATATTGATATTATAATTATAACCTTATTTTTATTAATTATTATTATATTATTATATCCATTATTATCATTATTATCATTATTATCATCCTATGTATGTATCATTGATTGGTACAATTTATCCTACATATGTCATAAACAGAGGTTAAATATAAACATATTATATATACAATTAATAAAATATATATATATAGTATATATATGATATATAATGAAGACTAATAATATATAGATATACAGACTCAGAGTTAAAAAAAATCGCTGTTAAATCTTATATTTATATATGAATATATTATTATATATATATATATATAATTTATATTATAGATAATATAATATATATACAATTATAAATTAATATATAGTATATAGAATATTTATATATATATAATATTAAACTTATATATAATAGTATATAATTATAATTTAATATATATAGTATAATATAATATAGCTAATATATAATACATTTTTAAAAAAAAAACCAATAACCATTCTTTCTTTAAATAGACAAATAACCTAATGGTTGTCGTTTTTTGTTTTGGTTTTTACTATTTTTCATTATTTAATGTTTTTAATGGTTTAAATAGACATTTAAACACACACAATTCACAATGTTTGTAAAAAAAATCCTGTTGCTAAAATAATTTAAAAATTGAAAATAATTTTGTTAATATAAGAAATTCAAATTTCTTAGAAAGTACTATTATAAATTATTATTATTTTGAGTTTTAATAAATTCATTACACCATTAATAGAACGTGTCTGACAATAACCATTTAAAAAAAGTTTCTTTATTAATGTAAAAGAACAAAAAAAACATAAAAAAGTTATTAAAATTAACTATAATGAAGTACTAATGAATTCTTATTTACCTTTATATTTGAATACTAGGAATATAAAGTATATAATAGTATATATATATATATATATTATAAATATATATAATATAGTATAATATATTAAAATATATATTATATAACATTATAAATATATAATAGAGAAGAGAGAGAATGAAGAGAGAGAGAGAGAGATATGATTCGAAGGATAAGAGAGAGAGAGAAGGAGAGAGAGAGAGAGGAGGAGAGAGAAAGAAAGAGAAATTCATCATTAAAGTCAAACTGGAAATTATCATTAAGAAGATGTCTATACAAAAAAATACTTATAATATGACTTTCCCAACCTATTTAATAATGTTGCTGTGCACAATCCAAAAGGTTGAAACATACCTTCAAACATGCAGTTGATAAGTGCTACAATAGGCTATTATTTTATATAACTTTCATCTAATTTATCTCTTGAAGATTTTACCAGATGAAGGATCACAGTGACATCACAGACACTCATCAAATATGTAACTTTTATTGAAATGAGTAGAATTGCTTTAATAATTCCATAAATTCCCTCTTTGACTCATACTCTGGAATACTTGTTGATGATCTGGGTTAAATTATATCAATAAGTGAGCTTTTACTGCCTGGCATACTCCTTTTTACTTTTGTATAAATATCTTGTCTTTAGGTGATTAAGTGTTCTATCTTCATATTCATATTTTCAAAATATAAACATATCACTTATTTCAGTATGCTTCAGTACTCCACAAATGAGTTTTATCATAATCTTTTGAAATGGGCATCGATGGTTGAAATGAAATCCATCAGACTCAAACAAGAATATGTTAAACATGTTTAATTACAAATAGTATTATATATATAATAATAGTTATATATAAATTATATAATATAAAATACTATTTTATAATAATATATATATTAATAAATATATAGCATATATAATCATTCTCACAAAATAGAAAATCAGCGCAAATTTTTTTTATGTGCTTTAGTATACTCTCGTTTGAAAAATGAGAAAACCACTATCCAACATTGCCTAAAAAACCCATAATAAAACATATTTTTAAATATTAGGCATGGTTTTATACTTACAACCATGTTTTGTTATTGGCTTAAACCATCGTTTAGACCCAATGGTTTAACACATTCCCACCGTATAATACATATAATATAAATATATATATATATATATATTATATTATATAATATATATATATAATATATATATATATATGATATAAAATAATATTTAAATAGTAATATATAGTATATTAAGATATGATATATATAAAATATAATATAAATTTTATATTAGATTATATACTATATATATAATATAATATATACTAGTATAGTATATTATATAATAGTATATATAATATAATAATAATATATATAATATATAATATAATATAATATATTATGTATTTTATATTAGTAAATATATATTATAATAATAGTATATAGATTATAATAATATAAATTGATAAATTAATAGTATAAATATAATAGATATATTATAAGATACGCTTTCTCTTCGACTGCTCTTTGTTCTAGAGCTACTATTATGTTTCTGCTGTGATAGTACCCACCACGTAACCTCCCATATAGTAAGATAGGAGGAATAGAATATATATATTATTATTAAAATTATATATATAAATTATTAGTTAATTGATTAATTAATTATATACATTATTTATGTATTTATTATTTATATCTTCTTTGATTGTTTTCAACTGCTTTCAATTTCTTCGTTCTTCCTTTCATTCTATCTTTAACTTCTTCTTCTTCTTCTTCTTCTTTTCTTTTCTTTTTCTCTTCTTTTCTTTTTCGTTTTCTTTTCTATTTTCTTTTACTTTATTTTCTTCTTCTTAACTTTACTTCTTCCTTCTTCTTTCTTCTATCTTCTTCTTCTTCTTAATCATCTTCTTCTTCTTCTATCTGTGTTTTGTATTCTGTTCTCTTTCATCTACTCTCTACTTTTCTTACTTCTTCTTCTTTCTCAGATAACATCATTTTGCTTTATGATATTCTTATTTACTGTCTTCTTTCTTAATACTCCTCTTCTTCTTTCTGTCTTCTTCTTTCTCATTTTCTTCTTTCTTCTACTTCTTCTGTACATCTCTCTCTCATCGTGCGTAGTATACTATCTGAATACAATTTTTCTTCATTTCATTCTTCTATCAGCCTCACTTCTGCAATTTTGTGCCTCATTTCCACATTCAATAAACAAAATGCGAGCCAATTCCAAGAGTATAATTGACGTAAATCAGATAACAAGAGAAACCCCAAAGTCCTGAGAATATATAAAAAGAATTATGTTGCCGAAATAGAAATAATTACAATAAAACGTTCGGAAAAATGAAAGCACATCCTAAATATTCCAGACCTTCTTTAATTAGTGAAAACTTATACCTATAAAGATTGAGCTACTTCAATTGGCTGTAGTCAGAAAAATATTACCAACCATAGATATTCACGAAGACTGCAACAGAACCTCACTTTAAACTGATATGGACATAATTCCGTCGAGTGCTTTGTAATAAATTGCGCTACTAATATGCCCAAAGTAAGTGCTATCAACCAATACCCCCCTCACTATGAAGCCCAACCGCACATTCAACTAGCTAACTTATTATGCTGTCTACCTAATCTCTCTCAATCATGAGACTAAACTCAATAAATTTATCTTCTTATGTCTTCATTACGTCTATTTCCATTTATATGTCTATTTCTTCTGTCTATTTCTAATTTCAGGATTCTACTGTACATATTCCTTCAGTCGATTCCTGATTCTAAGAAAATATGTAAACCTTCTAACACTCTCACACACAAATTCCACCATAGCACGATCTTATGATATTTACAAAAATAAATTTATATTTGTTATAACTGACAATATCTTCCACTCCTTTCTATTTTAATACATATGTGATATATGACCAAACAACCCCTCCAACCGTTACTTTCAAGTACGTAATCTCTTCAAATATTATCAGCCCTTATCTTCACACCAATTAACTCATCAATAATAACCCTCCCAAAAATCCTACAAGTAATTTATCAAGATTAAACTCTGACATACACAACACCGCCCTGTATAGGATTGTGGTCCATATTGGCCACTGAAAAAGCACAGTTGGAACTTTTAATCTATACCTCTTAAATCCCTATACCAACAATACGTCTAATTTAAAACACAAGGTAAATAGATCAGGAAGCATTCAATCACCCCTCATGCAATGACTCTAGCCCACTCAGAGAGACTTCAGAGTACCCGGGTTTCTCCATGCAAACTTACATCAACGATTTAATTGCACCAGTCCACTTCCTGCCATTCAGAAATTCTACAATATTCATGCATCCATCGTTCCCTTTTTCATCCAAGTAGCGCCAATCGCTCAACAACAAGTAAAAAACAATAATCACACTCCACACCTAAAATAGTTTATAAGAGGGTTATTACTTTCACCCTATATTCATAGCTTCATGTCACGATCACAATCCCTACATAACTCACACTGGTACCGCGAACTGACCTCTCACTAAAAAACACATATAATCTTACTCTATGATCGCATAACACTTTACTGTCACACGAAACCTATCGCTCTCATGCTCGGCTTGACTAACACCATAATCTTTTAATAAGCTTTATTCACTCACAAAATACTATGCTCTTATTTTCTAAACTTCATTGCTAAATGTTTCACCAAACACATAAAATGTCTTAGAATCTTTAGTATACCTCCCCACACAACTAGTAAGTTGAAAGTGATTATAAGAGGGCGACCATCGCAATTCTCTATTCATTTCATCCATCATAATCTAAATTACTACTATTGCCATAGCGACCACCACACCTCTATCCATGCATCTTAAATTCTTTACATGTAACCCTTTTCTAATATATTTTATCAACTCAACCAGAATTCTACGAGTAAATAGCTAACAAGAACAATGTAGCAAATTCAGTCACTTTTGCCAAATTGTCTCCGTAGCTAATTTGAGTATCAATACTACACCAACATTTATCAACTTGATTATCACTACGAGTATTATCTCTACGACAACGCATTCACGTATTATTTCCCACTTCTTTGTTTTTCATGACACCACCTTAATATGATTCCATTCAGAAGTTCCATTCCGACCCCACTAACACCTTGCCATAAGAGGCTATCTACTAATTAATCCTGATATTCATATATGTAGACCTGTTGCAACATTCACAATAAACCACCAAAATACAATTTTATATTTCTTCTTATGCATCCATCATTTTACTCCAGATCATTTATGTTTCAATGTAATTAAGAAATCTGATCAACGACATCCCTATAGTGATACTACTATAGCCATAATTTATTATTAAATTAATATTATTATTATAGTATATATTATCTTAATACTAGTATAATAACATTATTTAGTATCTATTTGATATGATATTATTAATTATTTAATATTTAATCATATTAAATATTTAATATATTGGTAATATATTAGCTAAATATCTAAAGGCAGTAATTCAAGATCCATATAATCTAAATTAGTACACCTATAATATGAGAACATTCAGAGATACTTTCGAATTTATGAATGAAAACTTGAATAATGATATATACTGGCCCTGAAAACTTGGAAAATAAAAAGTGGTTGCAAAAGAAAAGTCTTATTCAAAAGCAGTTGAATATAAGGTATCATATTGGACTCAAACTAAGTCTAATTCCTGCTAGCTCTCAGACGTTGAGATACGATTAAAAGTAATATCCACTTGGCGCATTATTATTTTTAAGACTAAAGTTGAGAAAAAGTTAAATAAAGACAATGTCTATTCGCGACAACCCAGATCATACAAAAAATCACCACATGTTCATAGCTCCCAAACAATGGTAAGAACAAAGGAAAATTGGCAGGTGTGGCTCATTGTGTTGTTATCCACAATAATAAAGGGATTTTTGAAGGTGCATAGATAAAGCTTCTAGATAATTAGCTTTAATATTAAGTATATATGAATCTAAAAGTTAGTAGAACGTTTATAAATAGCGGTTAATTTAAATTAAATATGGTAATGTCATAGAAAGACCTAAGGTTATAGGCACTCTTACAATTCCTTAAAGAAAAAAAGAATAACATTGATAACTTACCGAATATTTACAATGATACCTACATACTACTCTCCTAATCCAAAACAATCTCTATAGTTCTGAATTATTGCACTTAGCTTAATACGATTTCTTTCCTTTGAATTCGTCGCTACCTTCACCTGAAATTGAAGAGAACAAAAGATCAATTTAATTAATAAAATAATTTATTATTCGCATTTTAACGGATTTTGCGAGATTGTAAATTTTATTTGAGGGTTCTCCGCTACTTTTCATTACGATTTTCCATAATTACAATTTATTTCTGACAACTTCAGTAAATTAGGCGCAAGGATTAATAAGGGTCGTTTAGGATTATAGGATACTGTATTAATTAATCAGTTAAATATACCCTATATATATAGCACTACATCAGTGTATGCAGATGATAAATCAAGAACTCATTCACTTGGCATGTATTGATCGTACGTAACTACTTACCTCAATTGATAACAATAAGGACAGTAAATAATATATTCTTAATACTAACTTAATTTAATATTCCTCCTGAATACAGTTGGTTAGATTGCTCCTCCTTGCCCCCTAATTAGCTAGATATAGTCGCCATGATTAGTGTACACCCAATACATACTTCCGTTTTCGCTCTTCTTAAATCCCTCACTTGGATTCAATCCGTTCGTCTCCCTTACTCAACCTAACTGTACCCACCAAACTCCGTTTAACCATAAACGTGCCTGCAAAACTATCCCTATCTGCAATAACTATCCCTATCAATAACTTTAATATTCTATTACCTGCAATAAAAGAGTAATATATCCATGAAAAAAAGTAAATTAATTAAAAAATAGGATGACTTATCTGACTAACTGCATGCTTCAAAACCACAGACTCTGGCATGCTGAGACGACCAAAAACGAACAAACACACAAACCTAAGAACGCACATAAAACAATCATTCTTATACCTTTCTCTTCCCTCCCTTTTTCGCTTCTACAAATTATTCCAAAGCCTGAACACAAGCCCATTCAATCTCAGTCACCAAACACAAACTCCAATACGCTCCTCACACTCAAACTCATTCCTCCTTATGTTATCACACCTTTCATGACTCATCACATCATCACCATTTTAACTATTATCAGCCGGAAACCCTACTCTACTCATCACAAAAATCTCACTTACCGACCTCTCACCATATTCATCTACATTACTACCTAACACCTAAACCGGACCACTTCATGTTTCGTCACCATCTCTCTTATGATACACATTCTCCGTTTGTTCCCAGTTTTGGCCCTTCACAGCTCTCTTTTTGTTGAATGTGTCTCATATCCCCCCCCCCTCTTCATACCAACCTTTACACGCCCTAGTCACTCTTCCCTATCACGACGTTCTCCGAACATCCATTGTCACCACTAGCCCACACACCCGAATAATCCTTCTCAAACATTCCTTTCCCTACCTTCTCATTTTAATATTTGTGTTCTGTTGAAATTAATATTCTTTAACTGAATCAATTATTTGGGTCTTTCTAATATGCTTTACCCTTCCATTAGGAAGCATTTTTTGGAAGGAATTTAATGGATACTTCAAATTTAGAGGAAGATCGGAAGCAAATTGAGGAGTTAGAAATTGATCCACCAGAAGAAAACATTAAGGCTCGAAAAATTGGTCATTCGATACGATTATCACAGGTATATTTCTTTTTCTTTCTTCTTTTCTTTTCTTTTCTTTCCTTCTTTTTTCTTTTAATTTTCTTTCCTTTCCTTCTTTTTTCTTATTTTTTCTTTTCTTTCCTTCTTTTTTCTTTTTCTTTTTTTCTTTTTTTTTCTTTTCTTTTCGGCCAAATCTGAGATTGGTACTTTTTTTAGAATTTCTGACACCTTTGCAATACAATTTTAGTAGAGTTAAGCTAAGAATAGTGTGAGGCTATTATTTTGCTTTTGCGTTCTAAAGCATTTGGTTTATAAATTATTTTGCTTCAATGATTTTAAGAAAGGAAAATTTTTTCAAATATATAAATTTATTACAAATATTTATAATAATAATAATGTCACTTTTTTACATATACAGTATTTTTCATTAGGTGTATTACTTTCTTGATAATAATAATAATAATAATAATAATAATAATAATAATAATAATAATAATAATAATAAAATGATAATAATTAAAAAACTAATAATAATAATAATAATAATAATTTTTTACATATACATATAATTATTATTCATTATGTGTAATGCTTTCTTATTGTGTTGATGAATTTTCCAAAATCGCGACCATTTTTCCTGAACCATAAAAAGGACGCTAAATATTCAGTAGTGTTATTTGTATCTTCCAGTGTGCGGTATTTCACTTTTTAACCTGAAATTTGCAATACGTTAGAATACAATTTTTATTTTATTAGTTTAAATTACTTACATTAGGTTGAGTTAGGTTAGGTTAAGTTCAATTAGGTTAGGTTAGTTGATGTTATAAAAGTTGAGGTGTTTTATTCTCTTACCTTGGCCCATGTACCTTCTATTGTGTTTGTAAGTCCTGTTGATGCGTTTACAAATGTTACTGAATGATTGACAGTTAGATGGTTAAAATGTTCTTTATTTAGATCTTTATAGCCTCTCCAGCAATCTGAAATTATTGTGGTCCCTTTTTCTATATTTTCTCTCTACTGATATTATTAAACAGTTATCAGAGCCTCTTTCTATTCCTCTAAATACCCATCTAGCATTTACACGCTTCTCTCTATTAAATTTTTTCTTCCCAAATACTGATTCGTCAACTTCAACTGTTTTTCCAATGCCACCTATTTTAGTTGAAGTTGCTGCACAGTCCAAAATTCAAACCTCTCTGCAGAAATTGAACCAATCTACTATTGTATTATTCTTATTTAGACTTACCATTTCACAGGCTCGTGTTACGGTTATTCCTTTTACAAATAAATAGACAACTAATAACACTTCGGGGTAAGAGAGCTTACTTTTATATAAAAAATAATTCTTTAAAACTGATGCCTTATATTTTCGACACTTACTGCACCTGTAATGGAATTTCTGTCCAACCTTTACAATTTTACACAGCGATTCACATTTTTAACATTCTCTTTCTATTAATATTGAATTCTTATGTTGTAAAAATGCTAACAATACGTTATTATCCCCTATTATTTCATACAAATTGAAAAGGTCCTTTTTTTATTCTGTATATACGACATATATAGGTCACAACAACACTAATTCTTACGTCACTAGAAATTAATTAAATAAAATTAGTTATCTGAAAACATTTAACAGCAGCAATAATTCTTACGTCACTAGAAATTAATTAAGTAACATTGGTAATCTTAAAATATTGAATGATAAGCTATGTATAGAGTGAGGCTTTTCCTTATTTTATAATCTTTTATAAAAGGAACATATTTTTAAAATAATTTTGCTTCACTATATTTTTATATAAATATTTTGGAACAATTTATGCATCCTAGCAACATTTTAGTACGTTTTACGTTCAAGTACTTTTTTATTGAATGCTTATCTAATAAATTGCCTTTTCTTTTCTTTTCCTTTCTTTTCTTTTTTTTTCTCTTCTCTTCTCTTCTCTTCTCTTCTCTTCCACTCTCTCTCTCTCTCTCTCTCTCTCTCTCTCTCTCTCTCTCTCTCTCTCTTAAAAAAGAAAATAAACTCTCTCTCTCTCTCTCTCTCTCTCTCTCTCTCTCTCTCTCTCTCTCTCTCTCTCTCTCTCTCTCTCTCTCTCTCTCTCTCTCTCTCTCTCTCTCTCTCTCTCTCTCTCTCTCTCTCTCTCTCTCTCTCTCTCTCTCTCTCTCTCTCTCTCTCTCTCTCTCTCTCTCTCTCTCTCTCTCTCTCTCTCTCTCTCTCTCTCTCTCTCTCTCTCTCTCTCTCTCTCTCTCTCTCTCTCTCTCTCTCTCTCTCTCTCTCTCTCTCTCTCATATATATATTCTCATATCTCTCTCTCTCTCTCTCACTCTCTCTCCCACATACATATATATATATATATATATATATATATATATATATATACATATATATATTTATATATGTATATATATATATACTAGTTAATGATATATATATATATATATATATATATATATATATATATATATATATATATATATATATATACGATATATATATATATATATATATATATATATATATATATATATATTATATATATATATATACATATATATATATATATTATATATATATATATACTATATATATATATAAGTATATATATATATATATATATTTCTCTTTCTTTCTTTTCAGTTACCTTTCCAGAGAGTAAGGTGCGCTACAAGCACCGGAAAAGAAAAGTAGTAGGAGAATATTGACAAATGTCGAAAAGAAAGCCCAGCCTACCGCCCCCTCTGTACCATTAATTAGTGAGAACTCGTCACAGACAGAAAATCCACCCTAGAGCATCATGGGACCGCGACGGACCCTCACTATGGTAAATCGTCAATGTAAGGGTTCATCCCCTGGCCCAGGTGGGCCACAACCATGCCCCCATACAAAACCCCGCCATTCTCTCCTATCATGCACCCTTACCTGCCTCTGCCAAACTCACATTTCTCTCCCCAGACATTCGTTAACTGACTCAATCCACTTTCTTCGGGTCTCCCAGCCGGTCGGTTCCCAACACACCACCACTATACATCCGCTAACTAACCGACTATCATTCATCCTTTCCACATGACTAAATCAATCTCAACATACTTTCATTTATTCTTTCATTTACCCCTTTCTTCACACCACACCACTCTCTAATACGTTCATTCCTCTCTTTATCAATTCTTCTCACACCTAGCACACCCCTAAGATTGTCCATCTGAACACATTGAACTTTAGATCTATACTTCTTATTCCAGACCATAGTCTCACTAACATACAATAACACAGGTAACAACATACCCTCACGTAAGACCCTAGCACACTCAAGACTTAGTCCCTTTACATTCACCAACGATTTAATTGCACCAGCCACCTTCCTGCCATTCACAACTTTCCTACTACACTCTGCATCGTCCGTTCCCTTCTCATCCAACATATACCCTAAATATTTAAACTCAGACACTTGTTCTAGCTGCTCACCATCTAACATAACTTCACACTGAGGAGTGTCCTCACTCACAACCATAACCTACTCTTATCTACGTTTACTTTCAAGCCCCTCCTTTTACACACCCTGCCAAATCTCTCTACCAATCCTCTCAAACTCTCTTCAGATTCGCCACACAGAACCAAATCATCCGCATATAATAGGTAGGGCACCCTCCACTCATCTCCATTCTCCACCATTCTAACACCATTTCCTGCCATCCCCACCTCGAATTTTTTCATAACCCCATCCATATACAAATTGAATAACCAAGGAGACATAACACAACCCTGTCTTACTCCGCTATTAATCCTAAACCAATCACCATTGACACCATTTATTCTTACACACGCTTCACTATCGTCATACATACTTTTGATTCCATTCAGAAGCCTACCACCAACACCATATATCACTAACACCTGCCATAACGCTTCCCTATTAACTCTATCATACGCCTGTTGCAAATCCATAAAACCTAAATGCAATTTATTCTTCTTCCTCATTTTCTCAATCATTTGTTTCAATGTAAAGATTTGACCCACACATCCTCTACCACTCCTAAACGCACCTTGTTCTTCACCAATCAGTCCTTCAGTCACTCGACGCACTCTTTCGACCAAAATACCAGCATATACCTTCCCTACAACACTCAATAAACTTATTCCCCCATAATTTCTACAGTTCCCCTTTTCTCCCTTACCCTTATATAAGGGTACTATTACCGCTCTCCTCCAATCCCTTGGAACTATACCCTCTATAAACGCTTTATTACACAACTTCCAAATCCAATCAATCACCATCTCGCCTCCGTTCTTGATCATTTCACCAGTAATTTCATCTATACCTGCAGATTTACCATTCTTCAACTTTTTTACTCTACCCATTACCTCCTCCTTACTAATAACCTCATCCCCAAAATACCTATTCCTTCTTGCACCATCAAACCCACACACATTCACTATCACCTCTTCATTACTGTTAATATTATGCAGATTTTCGAAGTGTTCTTTCCACACTCCTCTCACACCTACTTCATCAGTTACAAAAGCACCATCCCTATTCATTATTCTAAGCAGATTCCCCTTATTCTCATTCTTAACCTTTCGCGCTTATATATATATGGTGTGAAGTTATGTGAGATGGTGAGCAGCTGGAGCAAGTGTCTGAGTTTAAATATTTAGGGTATGTGTTGGATGAGAAGGGAACGGATGATGCAGAGTGTAGTAGGAAAGTTGTGAATGTCAGGAAGGTTGCTGGTGCAATTAAATCGTTGGTGAATGCAAAGGGACTAAGTCTTGAAAGTGCTAGGGTCTTACATGAGGGTAGGTATGTTGTTACCTGTGTTATTGTATGGTAGTTAGACTATGGTCTGGAATAAGAAGTATAGATCTGAAGTTCATTGTGTTCAGATGGACAATCTTAGAAGCATGCTAGGTGTGAGAAGAATTAATAAAATGAGGAATGAACTTATTAGAGAGTTGTGTGGTGTGAAGAAAGGGGTAAATGAGAGAATAAATGAAAGTATGTTGAGATGGTTTGGTCATGTGGAAAGGATGAATGATAGTAGGTTGGTTAAGCGGATGTATAGTGGTGAGTGTGTTGGGAACCGACCGGCTGGGAGACCGAAGAGAAAGTGGATTGAGTCGGTGAACGAATGTCTGAAGGAGAGAAATGTGAGTTTGGCAGAGGCGAGAATAAAGGTGCATGATAGGAGAGAATGGCGGGGTTTTGTATGGGGGCATGGTTGTGGCCCACCTGGGCCAGGGATGAACCCTTACATTGACGATTTACCATAGTGAGGGTCCGTCGCGGTCCCATGAAGCTCTAGGGTGGATTTTCTGTCTGTGACGAGTTCTTACTAATTAATGGTACAGAGGGGGCGGTAAGGCTGGGCTTTCCTTTCGACTTTTGTCATTTTCTAATACTGCTTTTCTTTTCCGATGCATGACACGCACCTTACCCCCAGTCTTGAGGCAAAAAGGAAGATAAAGAAAGAAAGAAAAAATATATATATATATATATATATATATATATATATATATATATATATATATATATATATATATATATATATATATATATATATATATATATATATTAGGCCATATTTATAGGAGTAAAAGTATCGGTATCGGTATCGGGTATCGGCAAAAATTTCGGTATCGGTATCGGCATTGATAAAATTACTTGTAAGAGACACCAAATTTCGTATCCCTGCAACTCTAATATATATATATATATATATATATATATATATATATATTATATATAGAAATTAATATATATATATATATATATATACATACACATATATATATATATATATATATATATATATATATATATATATATATATATATATATATATATATATATATATATATATATATATATATATATATATATATATATATACAAAGGTGGGCATTAACGCGTTAAAGCGTTAATCCGTTAATTAACTCGTTAAAATTTTCGTTAACTTTTAACGCTTTCGTTAATTTCGAAAAGAAGTAACGGACTATTAACGAGTTAAATTTTTCCCTACTTCCATTAACCGTTACCTTAATTTACGAGTTTATAAAATATTTTTTTATCAGATTTTAAATTGTATTAGATTCGATTTCGATAACAGATAAACTTTTTTTTCCAAAATTTCCTAAATGCTCCTCTCAATGGCTCAAAATGTGTTTATTCTTAAACGGTTATTATCTCGCTTAGTAATGTTTAACATGTTTTTCTTATGCTGTATTCTCATTTCTTATTGGTTCGCTGAAGAAAAAAAGATAGTGACTGTTGCCCGTTCAATGAGTCATTAACTTCTTTTTCGTTACTTGAACTTGCTTCTTTTGTGACTAGTGAAAATATAAGAAGTAGGCCTAATAAGCGTTGTAATTTATAAAAAATATACATATTTGTATTAGGGGATGGCGCCAATTTTTGCTTCACGCTAAGCCCAATTTTCACCCCCTAAAATGGACATAAAATTCGGAATTTTCAGCCGATTTTGACCCTATAAACACCAAACTGTAGCTTTTTCTGACCTCTAAAACGTCGTTTTAGAGTGTTTTTCTGTCTGTAGTCATTGCTTTGGTATTTTCAATTTTTCAAAACCTATGTTTTTGACATTTGTCGAAACTCCTAAAATATTTTTGGAAATGACTTCAAACTTGAAATATATAAAGATTGACTATTATCTGTAGTGAGGACCAAATTTGATAAGACTTTTCCATATCGATTTTTGTAACCTCCTATTCGTTTTTCAAATTGAAAATTGAGATATTTTTTTATGTTTATCCGATCTGCATGAATTCTTTTCAGGAGATTTGCATGCACATTTTTTTATTTAGATAACTTGGTTGTATATGGAGTGGTTTTGGGATTTTGTTCTGGAACAATTTTCAAAATGGGGAAATTTAAAAATTTTCTTTGAGTACAACAGTGGGCCTATCTAAGTAAAAACGGTGTATCTCGCCCGATTATACAAGTGATGTTGATCGGATAAGTAGAAAAATAAATGTCAATATTTCACTTTTTCAAACGTTGAAAAAGTGATATATTGACATTTTTTTTCTACTTACCCGATCAACATCAAATTATCAGGGCTTGTATAATCGGGCAAGATACACCTTTTTACATAGATAATATTTTTGTATACTCAAAAGAAAATTTTTGAAAAATTTCCCCCCAATTTTTTTTTGAAATTGTTCCAAGAACTAATCCAAAACTACTGCATATACAAAGAAATTATCTTAGTAAAAAATGTGCATCTCACCCGACTACAAATGTTCTGAATATTTCATACAGATCGGATAAACAGAAAAAAAAATTATCCCAATTTTTTAATTTGAAAACATAAAAATAGTAGGTTTTGAAAATCGACCAATGCTCAAATATGGGGTCAAATATCAAAATTTGGTTCCTACACTTTTTAGTTAATAGTCCAATCTTTGTATATTGGGTCAATCCA
>JABUQX010138931.1:2500-10000 GCA_015478945.1 Trachelipus rathkii | reverse complement strand
ATGACAAACGTCGAAAAGAAAGCCCAGCCTTACCGCCCCCCTCTGTACCATTAATTAGTGAGAGCTCGTCACAGACAGAAAATCCACCCTAGAGCATCATGGGACCGCGACGGACCCTCACTATATAATAATAGTCAATGTAAGGGTTCATCCCTGGCCCAGTAGGTGGGCCCCAACCATGCCCCCATACAAAACCCCGCCATTCTTCCTATCATGCACCTTTATTCTCACCTCTCTGCCAAACTCACATTTCTCTCCTTCAGACATCTCGCTCACCGACTCAATCCACTTTCTCTTCGGTCTCACAGCCGTCCCAACACTCACCAATATACATCCGTTAACCAACCTACTATCATTCATCCTTTCCACATGACCAAACCATCTCAACATACTTTCATTTATTCTCTCATTTACCCCTTTCTTCACACCACACCACTCTCTAATACGTTCATTCCTCTCTTTATCAATTCTTCTCACACCTAGCACACCCCTAAGATTGTCCATCTGAACACATTGAACTTCTTAGATTATACCCTTTATTCCAGACCATAGTCTCACTACCATACAATAACACAGGTAACAACATACCTCATGTAAGACCCTAGCACACTCAAGACTTAGTCCCTAAATTCACCAACGATTTAATTGCACCAGCCACCTTCCTGCCATTCACAACTTTCCTACTACACTCTGCATCGTCCGTTCCCTTCTCATCCAACATATTCCCTAGACACTTGTTCCAGCTGCTCACCATCTAACATAACTTCACACTGAGGAGTGTCCTCACTCACAACCATAACCTTACTCTTATCCACGTTTACTTTCAAGCCCCTCCTTTTACACACCCTGCCAAATCTCTCTATCAATCCTCTCAAACTCTCTTCAGATTCGCCACACAGAACCAAATCATCTGCATATAATAGGTAGGGCACCCTCCACTCAACTCCATTCTCCACCATTCTAACACCATTTCCTGCCATCCCCACCTCGAATTCTTTCATAACCTCATCCATATACAAATTGAATAACCAAGGAGACATAACACAACCCTGTCTCACTCCGCTATTAATCCTAAACCAATCATCATTGACACCATTTATTCTTACACACGCTTCACTATCGTCATACATACTTTTGATTCCATTCAGAAGCCTACCACCAACACCATATATCACTAACACCCGCCATAACGCTTCCCTATTAACTCTATCATACGCCTGTTGCAAATCCATAAAACCTAAATACACTTTATTCTTCTTCTCCCTCATTTTCTCAATCATTTGTTTCAATGTAAAGATTTGATCCACACATCCTCTACCAATTCTAAACGCACCTTGTTCTTCACCAATCAGTCCCTCAGTCACTCGACGCACTCTTTCGATCAAAATACCAGCATATACCTTCCCTACAACACTCAATAAACTTATTCCCCTATAATTTCTACAGTTCCCTTTTCTCCCTTACCCTTATACAAGGGTACTATTACCGCTCTCCTCCAATCCCTTGGAACTATACCCTCCATAAACGCTTTATTACACAACTTCCAAATCCAATCAATCACCATCTCGCCTCCGCTCTGATCATTTCACTAGTAATTTCATCTATACCTGCAGATTTACCATTCTTCAACTTTCTCACCCTACCCATTACCTCCTCCTTACTAATAACCTCATCCCCAAAATACCTATTCCTTCTTGCACCATCAAAACCACACACATTCACTAACACCTCATCATTACTGTTAATATTGTGCAGATTTTCGAAGTGTTCTTTCCACACTCCCCTCACATCCATTTCATCAGTTACAAAAGCACCATCCCTATTCATTATTCTAAGCAGACCCTTATTCTCATTCTTAACCTTTCTCGCTTCCTTCCAGAGCTTCCTATTCCCTTGTATGTCCTCATTCATCCTCCTTCCAAACTGTTCATTTACCTCTTGTTTTCTCCTACGTATACACCTTTTAGTATTTCTTTTTTCCTCCTTATATAATTCCATGCATCTTTCTTTTGAATCTTCATCATTTGCTTTTAGTACATTCAACCACGCTTCTTTTTTTACCTTTAACCGCTTTCATCACCTCTTCATTCCACCATTCGCTGTTAACATTCTTACCTCCTACTTTAGCACATCCACACACTTCCTTTGCACTACTAACAATTGCTTCCTTCATTTGCCCCCAGATTTGCTCAGTATCAACTTGTTCACATTCAATCGTTTTACTAGCGAGCGCTCTTACATACTTATCCTTATTATCTTGCACACTTAACTTCTCACTTCTAAATATATATATATATATATATATATATATATATATATATATATATATATATATATATATATATATATATATATATATATATATATATATATATATATATATATATATATATATATATATATATATATATATATATATATATATATATATTTTTTTTATTTTTTGCTGGAAAGTCTCATAAAAATAAAATAGGAGGAGATAAAAAATTCAGAAGAAGTGTTCACCATCTGATAAGGAAAAAACATCTTACCATCTTAAAGAGGAATGAATTGGGAATGGATCAAGTATGCTTGAAGCAATGAAAATGGAAAAATAACATCTTGCATTTAATAGAAAACAAATTTTTTTGGTTGAAATAATTACGAAATTAATAACTACAAAATTATAACTTTAATGGTGTGATGCATCAAAATGTAACAAATTAGTTCTTTTGGAAAACAGTTGCTTTATTTTCGATGTAAATTATTATATGAAGATGGATATTCGGCACGGCCAGTTCTTATGAAGATTTTCTTCGCAGAATTCTAGGGCGACAGGGCTAGCAACCCGGCCCTTTACTTACTTGCTTGAACTACTCCAGGACCAGCATCGGAGGCTTATGCGCTTAGAAGCACGATCTTCTAGAGAGCTCTGGGAAGGAGTTTCGAGGGGAAATGGAAGTAGTTGCTAAGATTTCGTACTCACAGAAAAAATATTCGAACATTTAGAAAATAACGAATTATTTTTGAAAAAATATAAGAGAAAGATTGTGATTGAATAAGGTGTTGCAAATTTTGTTGACCTAATAGATTTTGCAGAAAGTATTGACGAAGAAAAATATTATTTTTCAATGAAATTAGATGGTTTTGTAATGGCGAAAAGTTTATTTGACTTTAATACTTTTGTGGTAACTGGAAGTGATGGCAGATATGGCGGGCCATATAAAATTTGATACAGTAATAATGATGACAGCAACCCTAATTTCCATAAATTTTAGAGAATTTAAAGAAAATAATTAGTTATATTTTTGGTGCCTAATAAGAATAATAAATGATGTATGAAACATAATCGAAGTTAGAGACATCTTTCTCGCATTTCTAATTGAGGTAGAGGTAATAATTCGGCTTGTAGCAGTACACTTTTTTTAGCTTAGTCATTTTTTTTCACTTTTTTAAGCAATTTTACACTTTTCTTCACTTTTTTGGGGCAAGTAGGTTACTTGGAGATATCTTTTTCTTCTGTTTTACCTGTGACTGAATTAAAAATGTGGTTTAACTACAAAACAGTTTATTGAACTCAAGAACTGGAAAACATAGGTAAATAATTTGTTTAAATTTTTAATTTTCAGGTTGTTTAAAATAATTTTAAATAATAATTGAATAAAGTTTTTTGAAATTTGAAATTTTTGAAGATGGGAAGATGTAAGTTTCAAATGTCTTGGTTGGATAGAACTGATCATCAAGGCTTCAAAATTAGTGAGTGGGGAAAGAAACAGTCAGACAGCGAAATGTTTTGTAAAATATGCATGAAATGCATAAACATTTCCTCAAATGGCTTCCAGGCAGTTATACAACATTCAAAGAAAGCAGTTCATATCAATTACAGCAAAGTTAAATTAAACAAAGATCAGTTATAATTATTGCCTAGTTGTAATGTAAATCAAAATATGGAAAATTCAAGTGATCAAAATAAACAAGTCACACCATTGCCCTCTTGTAGCAAGATTATCAAACTGTATGCTGATCGAGCTAAAACTACTGCTATGGAACTAATGTGGTGCTTGAAATGTGTTGCTGCGGACTACAGTTTTGCTTCTTGCAATGGACTTCGTGAAACTTTTCAGGTAAGCTATGTCATGAGTTACTCAATACAATTGGAAAAAGCTGAACCAGAGTCCGAAAAAAATCTATAGATCTGTATGGGGCTCAGTTTTTTAATAAAACCGATCCATCAGTAAACACTTCAAGATTTCCAACAGTTGAAAGAGTAGTAAAAGCTTCACTGTCGCTGTCACATGGTAATGCAGATGTGGAAAGAGCATTTTCCACATCAGGCAGAACTCTTACAAATACCAGGTCATCTATGTCAGAGAGAACTTTAAATGCTTTAATCACTGTTAAAAGTGCTCTTAAAATGTATGATAACAAACCTTACCTTATTTCTCTAACTCCAGAGCTCCTTTCCATGGGACGTTTAGCATATAAACAATACATTGCTTACTTGGATAGAGAAAGAGAAAAAAGGAGACTCGAAGATGAAGCTGCAAAGGCTGAACAAGACAAAAAAATTGCTGAAGAGGAAAACAAAAAACTTGACCAAAAAGGAAAAAAATTCTGATGATGAACAAATGCTGAAGAAGCTACGAAAAGAAGAGGCAGAGCAAAGTGGAAGTGCAGGCAAACTGTTATTGGAAGCTAATGAAAGATTGAAGAGAGCTTTAAAGAAAAAAGATTTTAGTGAAGCAAGCTTGGCCCAAGCGATGCTGGAAGGTGTCACTAATGTTCAGAAAGAGGCATCTGAAAAAAGACGTAGTGTGGAAAATTTACAGGTTGCTGTTGAAAAACGAAAAACAAGTCTCATTTCAGACTTTTTCAAAAAAGTTTAATTACCCTTAATTTTTATAATTATTAGCTTGTTTCTTCTGTAACCAAATACAGTAAGTGTATTTTCAAGTATAGTATTATTCCATTTTCTTTACATTATGACTTTCTAAAACTAACATTTCATTATTATATACTTTCATCTTCAGTTATTTATATTTAAAACCTACTTCATAGTTCTTAGCATCTCAAAATATTAAGTAAATAGCATGTTGATTTAGTAAACAAGTTAGGTCACATTGAATTTTAGTAATGGAAATTGTAAATTCTTTTCACGTTTTTCTCAAAATATGTAATTTTTGTCAGCATTTCATTCCATTTTTTTTACCTTAGCAAATTCTTTAAAACAGGTTACTTTTTTCAAAATTTTTTTCACTTTTTTTGATAAGAAACTCGCTACAAGCCCTGTAATATAGGCATATGAAAATATAGAATGTGAGCTATTCTCTCCTTAGGCTTAGCTTCGTCTTATTCAGATGTAAATTGAACACACCTTATCCTTGAATAAAGCTCTGCCATTGAGCGGTGGTGTTAACAATATAAAAGACTGCAATAACCGCTCATTCAAAATATAACTTAGTAGCCAATAAAATGGTTGTTCCTTCATCATTTGTATTTCATTCATGATTTTTAATTTTTTTTTTTTTTTTTTTTTAATTAGTTTTGAGCTTTTTTAAAACAGAAACTATAATATGAAAATAAAAATGCTTAAAATTTTAATTTTGATTTTTGATTTTTTTTTTTTTTTAATGGATCAAACTCTCTACTAACATCTGATAAACGCAGCTCCTAAAAGCATTTAAAGTTCCCAATAAATGGATGATTTTTGTGTTTACCTTATTGAATCACGAGTCATTGTGTTAAAAGCCAGCTTCTGCTGGTGATTAATAAAATTGAAAACTGAACTGACCTCTACAGACTCAGATTTTCATCATTCAAATCTATCACTATCCTTTTTCACTGTAAACGGGGGAATATCAGTTGTATCCTCACTCTACTTTAAAATTTATAGAAGAAATTAATCCCTACCTTTGAAACTGCATTATGGATATATGTTCGAATGCTAATAGATTTGTTGTAAATATCGAACTTCACAGACAACTACCTATATCATCTTTGAGCATGTATCATGCTTCTATTTTTTTAATTTGTTAAATATTGTAAGAATTGAAGATTGAATTGTTTTAGTATTAAAATCCGTATGAAAGTTTTAAATTATCAAATTATTTTTTTATTTATCAGGATGAATTTGAAAGCAATTTCTGCTAAGAAGAAAAACATGAGCAGTCTAAGCAAACAAAATTAAGTGGTTTCCCAGGTTCTCAAGATCAACAGCAGCCAGTTCTCAAACTCAGCCTCACTCAGCGTCCTCAAAATCTTTGCAGCTAAAACAGGCTTCAGTTTCTGGAAGACCTCCAACTCCTAAGGAAAATGCAAATCATAATCAACATTATTCTCAACACCAGCAGCATCTGAATAATCAAATTCAGTTACCTCTTCCACAACAACGCCAGGAGGAAAAAAAGCCTAAAGATGAAAAGGTAATGCGAAATAGTATTTAGTTCTTTTAATATTAAATCTTGTAAGTGAGAGGGCATTTAAAAAATTAACTTGTTTTACATTTGATTTTGAAAAAAAGGGGTTTTCTTAGCCTATAAATATGTACATAATGTATTTTACTTTTTTTTTTTTACCATTTCCAAGATTTTTTTTTTTTAAAATTGAAAATTTAAATTTATAATGCTTAAATATTAACTGATAGAGATTTGCAAATTTTTAGTTACTACAAAAACTTACTTTTTTACAGTTATAGCTTCTGATCTTTTGTTCTTTCTTCAATAATGACTGCACTGCTGTAGCTTTTAATGATCAATTGTACAATAATAACGAGATGAAAAGTACCGTTAAGATCTAATTTTATTATAGAATCAAGATTTCATAGTGCGCAAGCTTGTGACGTACACCTCTTATGCCACATATGTAGGATACTTGCCATGAAAATCCGTTTTCTTTTTATTATAACCTCTGTTATAGGAGAAGAAGAATAAATTGTATTTAGGTTTTATGGATTTGCAACAGCCGTATGATAGGATTAACAGGGAATCTATGGCAGGTGTTGGTGGTAGGCTTCTGAATGGAATCAAAAGTATGTATGAGGATAGTGAAGCGTGTGTAAGAATAAATGAAGTCGAAAGATAGGTACATTAATAGTGGAGTGAGGCAGGATGTGTTATGTCTCCCTTGGTTATTCAATTTGTATATGGATGGTGTCGTAATTTATTTTCATAATTACTCCATCTGTCACTTAGTGACCAGTATTTCCTGTTGGGTATTGATGATTTCGCGAGTGGTTGGCCTGAAATTGTGGTTGGGGAAATCGTGAATACATTAGTCATCATTTTCCTATTATTTCCTTGTAAGTAATAAATGTTATAAATCACTTTATATATAAAAATTAGAATTTATTAATATAAAATTGCTTTTTAGTCCGGTACCAGGCATATAAAAAACCAAAGTACCGTAGACTCTCGGTTGACAAGCTATCACTGCGGTGATGACGTCATCCTTTACAAAATCGAGTGAAAATGTTTCGTACTCGTTGTATATATATTCCCATTTAAAATTTAAAGCAATACGATA
>JABUQX010138930.1:35000-39833 GCA_015478945.1 Trachelipus rathkii | reverse complement strand
AACATTTGTGTACTGCTAGGCAACTCAGGATTGAATTCCATGTACGACAAATATTAGTCATTTATTTCATATTTGGTTGTGAATTAAATATATTATCCATAATTAAAATAAACTTTTAAGAATAATAAATGCAATATAAGATAAAACTTTTATGGTCAATATATCAAAATATCCATTTGAATTTCTGTAAGTATTAACAAGTTAGTTACTAGTTTATGTTTTAACATTTCAATTACAGAAGATTCTTTAACTAGCTACAATGTAAAGAATAAAAATAATGAAAGAATTTAATCAGCATTCAAAGAAAATCATAGAAGAAAATAAAAAATTATTATCCATGAAATATTAATATAAAACAATAACAAATCCCTAAGATAAAGATAGAGATTATCACTATCAATCAGTACTTTCAAATCAGATGCAAAAAACATAGTTACTAGTATCTATGAGAGCTCTTCTTTTGGGGGATGTTTTATGCCTACCTACAATTTAAAAATATGTCAAATTTTAACTGATGAATAGCTGATAAATATTTGCTGCAGTAAAGCACTGATAATAATGGAAACTTTGGCCCCATTTTCATGCCACCACATAAAAGGATTCTCTTCTGTAGCTCCATGTTTTCGTAGAGCCTCATCTCCTCTTTCACAGATTGCAAATTTAAATTATCTTTGCTCCTTGATAAATGTCTCTTCAGTTTTTTCGATGAGGTTCCTTGGTGTGATTCCTTTGAAGGTGAATGAGATGTCAATGCAATTTCGGCCATGAACTTATCAAAGTCTAACATATCCAAATCCTCTTCATCTTCAATAGGTTTATTTGCTGAAAAGCCACCATCGTCACTATCAGTGCTGTTGCCAGGATTTGCTGATAAGGCGGCTTCCACTTCTGTGAATCTTTATTTTTTTATTTTTTTTTTGTCACGTGAGCAAGCTCCTCGGTTATGCTATTTAAGTGCCTTCTAGAAATGGTTCACTGTCGGAGATGCCATTCTTGTGGGGTTTCAGCTAGCTTAAAGAATTCCTTATTAGAACCTTTTATTAGTGATGGGACGATTAAGAATTTTTGACGATGACGACGACGCTGACGATTATAGTAAATTTTGAAGATGACGATGACGATTAATTGAAAAAGTATATTTTAAAAATTTCTATTATTTTAATAAATTTAACAAATTTATAATAAGGAAGAATTAAATAGTGTTCACTTCATTCTTATTTAAATGTGTAAATACATTAAGAACTGCATTAATACATAGAAGTTTTCCTGTTATTCATTACCATCTTGGTTTTGTTTAATCTCTCTCTCTCTCTCTCTCTCTCTTCTCTCTCTCTATATATATATATATATATATATATATATATATATATATATATATATATATATATATATATATATATATATATATATATATATATATATTACAGTTGATCACCACCACTCACGGGCAGAGCTCTATTCAAGGAAGGGGTGTTGTACACTACAAAAGTTCACCATCTAGCGCAAATTACGCAGATTAGCACAGGCGCAGGCTTTAAAGTGAGGGAGATTTAATTCAGCAGGAAACAGAAGATGGAATAGAATTCCACAGAACTGAGGTGGCAGAAAAGAAATTGCAGCGAACTAACCTGGAGTTACTAATATCGACACAATACTCATGTGAAGACACATCACCCCTAGTGCTACGAGAGCGTCGTAAAGATCGTGGTACGCTAGTGGTAAGTTCACTTGAGCACTTTCTGCTGCGGTACCTAAAGAAAAGAGATAAAGCACCAACACCGCGCTGCAAAAATAGAGGGTCAAGTGAACTGGAAAGTACAGAACAGTTTATAGGCCTTTTGGCCTTTTACTTGACCCTATCCAAAAGCCGGGTGAAACTAGAGCCCCCCAGATATGAGAGCAGTACTCCATACAAGAGCGGATGAGACCCTTGTATAGCTGGAGTAACTGAGAAGAAGAAAAAAAGTCCCGCAGTTTAAACAAAACTCCCAGTTTCTTTGAAGACGCCCTAGCAAATCCAGATTGTGGATGTAAGGTTTCCAAGACATTTTTTTTGTTTATGTTAATGCTAAGGATGTTTATACTGTCAACAGGAGAGACAAGAGAACCGTCGAAAGAGATAGGAGAATTAGAAGGTGTCTTAGAGACGGAGATTTGTAGTTTAACGAATTGAATTTCACAAGATTCAGACGACCCCACCAGAAAATTCTATCCAGATCAGCTAGAATAGAGTCGGAAATATTAAGACGAGAGGCAATTCTAGAAGTAATAGAGGGAGCAGAATTGAAATGAGTTGAAGAATGAAGGATTGATTCATCGGCATATGAGTGGATAGAGTTAGATGTGCAGGTGAGAAGATCATTAATGAAAAGTAGGAATAAAGTAGGAGATAAGACAGAACCCTGAGGAACACCACTAATGACATAAAAAGAAGTCGCCCCATCAACAACAGCTGATATTGAACGATTTGAAAGAAAGCTAGACATAACCAAAGAGAAGGAGGAAACCCAAAGGATGGGAGCTTGGAGAGCAGTGACGCTTGCCATGCCCGGTCAAATGCTTTGGATATGTCAAGCGCCACCCCGCAAGTCTCCCCGTAGTTCCTAATGGCGGAAAACCATAAATACGTTAAAAAGGAAAGTATATCGCCAGTAGACCTCGAGCGCCGAAAGCCGTACTGGCGATCGCAAAGAAGGGAATGAGATTCCAGATGATCTAAGAAGTGAGAGATGAGAAGGGTTTCAAAGATCTTAGATAGAATACAAGTGAGAGCTATAGGGCGATAGTTAGAAGAATCAGAGCGGCTTCCTCTTTCTTTTTTCAGAATAGCTTGGACAAAACGTGCTTCCAACACTGAGGGAAAGTGCTAGTATTGAGACATAGAGAAAATAGTTGAACGAGGGGCGTCGTCAGCACGGAAGCACACTCCCTCAAAACTCGGGGAGAAATGCCATCCGGGCCACCCGCCTTCCTTACGTTCATAGATTTCAGGAGCCCATGCACCCGATCAAATGTAATCACACCTGTAGGACACCTGAGAGGAGAAGGAGGAGGAAGAGGAATGCCAGAATCGTCCAGGGTTGAGTTAGAGGAAAATAGGAGGCTGAAGAGATTGGCCTTTTCAGTTGGAGTATTAGCAACAGAACCATCAGAGCGAATAAGAGGGAGGAAATGCAGATTTACAGAAGTTTCAGAGATGTTTTGACAAGAGGCCAGAAGGATTTGTTAGAGCAGGAGAACCAAGGAGGTCAGGGTACTTTCGTTTAATGAAAGTTTGCTTTGCTCGTCGAAGAGTATCCCTGCAACGATTTCTAGCTGAATGAAAATTAGCGAGGGTGATATGAGAATGAGATTTTTTCCACTCCTGATACGCACTGTCTCTAGCCTGAATGGCCAGAGAACAAGCACGATCGAACCATGGATTTTGAGGATAGAAAGATTTAGTTGAAGAAGGAATGAACTTGCTTATCCCATCAACGATTACAGCTCCCACCTTATCGGCAGAAGTAGAAGCAACTTCAGAGATAGCGTAAAAGCAACGCAAGACTCACAATCGGCCCGATCAAAGTGCCAGAACAGGATGGAGCTGTTGGAGAGAAAGTATTAATAAAATGAAGAGATATAAGGTTGTGGTCAGATTTACCAATAGGAGCGAAGGGGTGTATTTATAGTGAGAAGGACTAGCGGTGAAACATAGGTCATATGTGTTCAAGAATTGGTTCGCACAATCCGGAATGTGTGTAGGTTCTTAATTAGTTGATCCAGATCTTTGAGAATGCTAAATGATTCAGCCCCCTCCCAACCTAGATCAGTAGGAGAGGAGCCCAACCATTCAGTGTTCTGTACATTGAAATCCCCTATATAGAGGATGAGAAGATATAACAGTCTCGACGGAAGTAGTAAGATATTCCAAAAAAGGCTGAAAATCTGTTCTGTTAGGAAAACAGTAGCAGAAGCACAAGATTATTGTAGTAGAAGGAAGAAAGATTTTAAGCCTCAAAACATCGAAGTTAGGAGATTCGAGATTTTCGAGACGTGTTACAGGAGTATTAAATTAATGTTTACGTAGGCAGTAGGCACATAATCCACTCTTTAAAGGGAATTATGAAATAAGTTATAGTTGGATATATTAAACGAGTTAGACTGTTAGAGGATGAATTCTTATCTATCTGGGTCTCAGACAAGAGCAAAAGATTAGGGTAATAATAATAATAATAATAATAATAATAATAAATAATAATAATAATAATAATAATAATAATAATAATAATAATAATAATAATAATAATAATAATAATAATAATAATAATAATAATAATAATAATAATAATAATAATAATTTTTCTTGATTAATAATAATAATTTCTCTTGATAAATAATAATGATTTATTTAATAAAATAATAAATGTTACTTATATTTCAACTTTATTTTATGTAATTTTAATATATAGTAAGTATCTTCAAAACATTGATTTTAAAAAAATTTAATATACGAGACCATGGACAGATACAAAATTCTAGTACTTTAAATTTAGAGTTCTTAAATTATGATGCAGAAACAATCTTTCTCCAGTTTCTGGTGTAATATTTCTTCACTTAATCGGCAAAATAATAGGCAGAAATTGCCATGACGAAGACGATGACGATTAGAAAAAATATGCCGATTTTGATGACGATGACGATTCATCGTCCCATCACTACCTTTATATATAGAAACTAGATTTATTATTGAATCTAAAGTTTCTCATAATTCTTCACCCAAAAAGTAAGAAGTATCGGCCAAGTATCGGCCATATTAGCCGATACCGATACCGATACCGATACCACCAAAAA
>JABUQX010138930.1:0-27500 GCA_015478945.1 Trachelipus rathkii | reverse complement strand
TATATATATATATATATATATATATATATAGAGAGAGAGAGAGAGAGAGAGAGAGAGAGAGAGAGAGAGAGAGAGAGAGAATACTAAATTTACTATATTTTTGTTAATAATTTTAGTTGTAATTTTGAATCTTTTAATAATAACCTTTTTTGTGTAAACTTAGCAATTTTCAAATGGAGAAGGAGGACAAAAATAAACCTTTAATTTTCGAATATATTATAATAGAACACGATATACATATTTACCCTATTTCTTAGTTCATACATTAAATTAAATAAATCAATTAAATCTTTAAAAAAATGTTACAACCTTTATACAACAGGAAATCATAAACATTTTCGCTATGAAAATGCAGGACACGGGGCCTTG
Source organism: Trachelipus rathkii (assembly GCA_015478945.1). Taxonomy (NCBI): domain Eukaryota; kingdom Metazoa; phylum Arthropoda; class Malacostraca; order Isopoda; family Trachelipodidae; genus Trachelipus; species Trachelipus rathkii. The sequence continues at coordinate 27,131 of JABUQX010138930.1, read as the reverse complement.
GAGGCAAAGTTTCTTCTTTAAAGGACTTCTACGGAGGCAAGGTGCTAAATTATATTATCAAACAGCTAAAAAAAGAAAAAACACATTATTATTCAGCATCTAGTTCATTAATTCATTTATTTATTTATTTATTTATATATAATTAACAAAATAATTATTTATAAAATATTTGAGTTATCCATTCCTACAGTTCTCTTTTAGCATATAATTGATTTTATGGGTATCTTAGTTTTCCTTTCAAATTCAGATATTAGAATTTAAATATATGAATTATTTTTATCCGAAATGTGCATTAAGAACAAGTAAATGTTTATTTTAATTTTTTTTCTTAAATTAAACGAGTGTTTTATTAGATTCTTAGACAGGAAAAAAAAAACAACTTGTAAAAAAATTAAATTCATGAATATGTATTGTATACCGTCTTGAAATTTGCTCTCTGTATTTTTGGAGAGGTACGAGCCTTATAATTAATTAAAAATAGGGTTATTCAATGGCGATGATGCTTACACTTTTTGTTTAAATTTTACATAATCTTTCACGTAATGGTCTTTTCAGATGACCTATTTCACAAAAAAAGAATTTTATCGTAACTTCTAAATTTGAAGAATATCGTTCATTTCTATAATAATAATATCTCGTGCTAAGCACGAGTAGCACGAGTGTAGGAGTCGCCTCTTATATATATATATATATATATATATATATATATATATATATGATATTTTGATTATTAGTACCAAATATATATATATATACATGTATTATTATTATATATTATATACATTATATATATATTATTATATATCTATATATTATTATATTATTGTTATTATTATATATATATATATATATATATATATATATATATATATATATATATATATATATATATATATATATATGTATGTATAGGCCTTATATATATATATATATATATATATATATATATATATATATATATATATATATATATATATATATATATATATATATATATATATATATATATATATATATATATATATATATAAATATATCCTCTCCTGGAAGGGTTTCACTGTGTATGTGAAACTTGCATCTTTCCATCTGTTCTTAAAAGTACCCCTCCTGAATCACTCTAGAAGATCATGTTTTTCAGGGCGTTATGTACTGTTAGGACTTTGAGCCAAAGACCCCAGGTTTCACTTCTACAGGTTTTTTAGATATTTTTTATGGGCAGACTCTAAACGATAAATTCCTATTCAGTAGTTTGTAAAAGTGCTTTGTATTGTGTGTTTTACTCGATAATAGTCAATCATATTATATATATATATATATATATATATATATATATATATATATATATATATATATATATATATATATATATATATATAAAGAATATATATATATATATATATATATATATGTATATATATATATATATATATATATTATATTATTGTTATTATATATGTATATATATATATATATATATTATATATATATATATATATATATATATATATATATATATATATATATATATATATATATATATATATATATATATACCTGTATATATATATATATATATATATATATATATATATATATATATATATATATATATATATATATATATATATATATATATATATATATATATATAATGGACAAAGTCTACCTACGCTAATAATTTTATATCATTTTCATTTAATAAAACTGCATTTTTGAGACTAAAACGAAACACAACCTAACGAACCAAGTTTCACGTTACAACTGAAAAAAATTATGAGTCTACATTGGGTAAAATGTCTAAAAATTCCTCCGCATCACATTTTATATAGAGGTATAATGGAATATATGTTTCTGTTGCAAGAGTTCAGCCTTTAAATCAGAGTTAATAAAATACATAAAATTCATCAAGTTTCCAGAATGTAGACCGAGGAGCCACTTTTACACGCATCCCGCCAACCTCCCTCCATCCTTTGAAAGAGGAAACGACTTCATTAATTTTTAGAGCTACAATTGATAGTATAATCAATAGATGAAATAAATTATTGAAAGGTTATACTTCGAAAATAATTACTTTTCATCTTTCTATGAGCATTTTATATATATATATATATATATATATATATATATATATATATATATATATATATATATATATATATATATATATATATATATATATATATATATATATATATATATATATATATATATATATTTTGCTAAATACCAGCACCATTAAAGAGATGTTCACTGACAATACTATATGGCGGACAAGATCAAGATAAGATTCTTCAAGCATCCTCCACCATCATACAAGTGGGGTTTCGTCAAGAGTTTATTTCTCTTTGACGTAATTGTCGAGGATTTTTAATGCTTGCTCAGATCGCTTCATCATCATCTACTTGAATACTGAATTACATTCATGCCGTCGTTAATAGTGATGCTTGTGGATGGATTTGAAGCAGCGTTTATGTTCTTGCATTTTTTGAATTTCTTGAACATTTTTGACCGACGCTGACATTAAAACCCTCTTCTTAGAAATCTGGGAATGTGAAAAATTGTTTGTTTTGTATCTAGGATCCAAAAATGAAGCTATAAAATACGTCTTTTTTTCTGAAAGTGAACCTTTTGTTCCTTTCTCTCAATATAGTCGCTCACATCATTTTATTCCTTGACTGTCATTGTCTGAGGATGGTTACTAACACTCTCTTCAGAGTGGTTATGAGAAATGACTTCCGCTATTGAAGAAGAGTTTTTGCTGATTATCATGGTGATATCTTTAATGATTGGAGAACATTGATATGGTTGGTTGGAATAGAATTGCCATAGAACGTTAAGACATTTGCTTTTTTTATTAATAGATCGACAGTACAAGTAGTCAGATATATTAGCTTCCTGCATCCTTAAAATCATTTGCAGAGTACTATTCCGCGCGTGGTAACTATGTATTACTAAAAGTTGTGGAACATTAATTATTGCCTGTATTTTCTTTAGTTCTTCTTGAGACATGTCTGATGATTAAAGTATGCCGCAATTCACCTACATTTTGAGAAAGCTTTGCTGACTGTTGTTTAAGATGTTACATCATTTTTAATGATAATTTGCAGTTGATAACTGACGCAGTTTGTGCTGTTCAGTCAAGAAAGAAACAAGACTTTCTTACATTGACACCAGCATCTCTCTTGGCACAGTGAACATCATCGGGAGATTGGTTCCATTTTGCCAACATTGCATTAAGTATGTCCCTGAGATATTCACCCATGTGACGCTTAGTCAGTGAATATGGGTACATCATCATCAAATTTTGGCTTTTGAAATCCTTTTCAACGGCATAACTAGTCAAAGAGAAAAATTAAACAGTGATTGAGTATATGAAATTAGTCGGTGAAGAAAGTAAACTTAGATGATTGTTTTGTAGAGGTTTTCAATTCCGAAATTTTAATTTTAAAGCTGTGACATTTTTTTTTTTGCAAACAATATCTCTGTAGTATTACCTTTGAAGTAGTGAGTAGAAAGGGGCCGCTACTTTCATTAGGCTCACAAAGACAAGAACTTCAACGTGAGAAAACGTAAGATCGTCCATCACTATCATTTCTACATGCAAATTAAGTATCAGTCCTTTGTCTGTGTGTGTAGGTTTGTGTGTGGAGGTGTGTGTGTGTGTGTGCGATTTTTTTTTTTTTTTTGCGCGCGTTCCATATCTTTGTATTTTCTATACAAGTTTCCAGAGTAATCTTCATTTTTAAAGCTGGTATTGGAAATCCTTTGCTCTTTTTTTTACTCTTTTCTTTTCTACCTATTCCTTGTGTTTTATGCTTAGATGATTTCTTAACTCGGATGACGCTCTTCCTTTCTGAGAATAATTGCGATTATAAAGTGTACACTTTGTATACAATATCGAAGTAATCCCAAGCCACACTGGATGAGGATGCAATTTCGCAATTGTTTAAACAGTTGATCTTTTGCGCATTTATACACGCACATACAAATCTATCAATATTGTTAGACTTCGAGTGTGACTCGAATGACTGCCACGACTTCGAGACTGTATTAGAAAACTCATTTTGGTTTACTTATATATATACTTATCAAAAAAGTCGCTAAATTTTCTAACTAGTCCCATCGCACCGTTTTATACTCGCATTCGCATGTGGTTGAGTGTTAATGCGAATGCGAATAATTTATTTTTAATACACGAAATTGCCGAAATTTTTTTTTTAATATCCGCAATTGCGAAAGTTAATGAGAATAATTCAAAACATGCGAATATTCACTCAATCTCTAATATATATATATATATATATATATTTACTTATTATATATATATATATATATATATATATATATAATATATTATATTAATATATATAATATATATATATTATATATATATATATATATAATATAATATATATATATATTCTGCCGACTTTTTATATATATATATTTTCCTTACCTCTATCTCACCTATCGTGAGAGCAGCATCATTCTTCCGGCCTCGAAAGCTCTTCTTCTCAGAGATTTCTAAAAGTCTGTTTCTCGGAGTAGTAGTTTCCGATCCTAATCTTTAAGCATTATACTCCGAGGTAGGGATTTCATTCTTTCAGAGGCACTAGCATCTTCTTCCATCTGGCCCCTAATGTCTTTTTCCTAGAGTTCTCTAGAAGATCATGTTTATAGGCGCATAGGTTTCCAATACGATCCTGGGGCTGTTAAAAGCAATTAATTTAAGAAAAGGGCCAGGTTGCTACTTCCTACCCCTGTCACCCTAGAACCGTGCGAAAATTGCATATAAATAAATCTTCATAGTTATGAGTAGAATATTCTTTCTTCAATATATATAATATATATATATATAATATTATATATATTTTATTATATATATAATATTATATTTATACTATATATTTATTATAATATATAACTTATTTTATTTTTTTAATTATATATTATATATATATATATATATTATATATATATATATTGTGAGCGTTCATGTTTGTTTGCGTTAGGAAAGTATATAACATTATCTTTTGATCAATCTGTGATCAATCACATCTTTCATCCTTTGTTTGGCTCAAAATTTGTACCTGATTATCTTTAAAAAAAAAAAAAAAAAAAATTAATAATAATAATAATAATAATAATAATAATAATAATAATAATAATAATAATAATAATAATAATAATAATAATAATAATAATAATAATAATAATAATAATAATAATAATAATAATAATATAATAATATAATAATAATAATAATAATAATATTATTTTGTTAAATAATTCCACTAATAAAATAAGGCAGTGAGAGAAGTCCGCAACTCTTACACTATGAACCTCCAGGAAGGCTGTAAGCCTCCTTCTTTAGAGTTGTTTGGACTTAAGGACAACCTTTCTGAGGAATGGATGTGATTTTTTTGCTTACCAAGTTTGGATGAAGGATTTTTTGTTTTTGTCTTTTTTAAGGAACTTTTTAGATGAATTTTTGAAGTTACTTAATATGTAAATAATAATAATAATAATAATAATAATAATAATAATAATAATAATAATAATAATAATAATAACAATAACAATAACAATAACAATAACAATAACAATAACAATAACAATAACAATAACAATAACAATAATAATAATAATAATAATAATAATAATAATAATAATAATAATTAATAATTAATAATAATAATAATAATAATAATAATAATAATAATAATAATAATAATAATAATAATAATAATAATAATAATAATTAATAATGTGAGGATTCTGCCGACTTTTTACATCTCACTCAGATAATTTCTCACTCATTTTCACCTTCATTCTGAATCATGCGTACTGTTGGCGTAATTTTGGAGAAATTATAATTTTTTCTCAAATAACGGGGTTTACTCCTTTTTGAGTGATGCAATAGCCATTCCTTCAATAATAATAGAAGAATATATGTGAAATAATAATCGGAAACGATTGTTTGTCATTCGAAATTACTGCATAGAATAATAACGTGTGTTAATTGTCGATGGGAACACCTGCTTTTGCATTTTCAATTTCTTCCCTTTGCGTGTTTAATGCTTTTGATAACGATGTTTTATAGATGCTTCGGATAGGCCAATTAGAATTAAAAATGCTGGTGTGAGTTTTTTTTATATGGATACTAGATATGTCGTGCCCTAATAATAATAATAATAATAATAATAATAATAATAATAATAATAATAATAATAATAATAATAATAATAATAATAATAATAATAATAAAAAATGAAAATATAAATAATAATTAAAAAAAAATATAAATATAAATATATAATATAATAATAATAATAATAATGAATAATAAATAACAATTATAATAATAATTAATTAATAATTAATAATAATAAAAATAATAAAAATAAAAATAAAAAAAAAAAATAAAAAAAATAAAAAATAAAAAATAATAAAAAAAAAAAAAAATAATAATAATAATAATAATAATAATAATAATCTCTTTTAAACAATATATAATATGAAAAATCTATGTGCCCACATCAGAAAAATTTAAAATGTCTATATATAATATAATAATGTTATATATTTTATATTTTTATAAATGATAATATATTTATATTTACACTATATATATACGTAAAGCTGTATATATATATACCTATATGAATAGTATGTATATATATATTATATTATATATATATTTAATATATGATATATATATATATTGATTTATATATATTATATAATATGATATATATATATATAATATTGTATAGATATATATATACTATATATATTAGATATATATATATATATATATATATATATATATATAATATTATTAATAATATAATAATATATATATATATATACTGGTAATTTAGAGCGAAGAGGGACTTTCACCCTCGATTTTAATAAAAATCAGGATATAATCTAAAAAAAAATAATAATGAAGAATAAAAAGAAAAGCAAACGTGGCGGTCTCTTTAGAAAAAAAAAGTTACAGCGTCTCAAAGTTGTTAAACTCCATAGACTTTTCATTTTTGATCCATCCAGTTTAGTCTCTTTTCCAGGCCCGCTAGTTCAGGTTTATATTTTGTTAGGATAACAAGAGAAAATCTATGTAGATTAACAAAATCTTAGTCATAACCTGAACTAGGATGGCCCTAAACGAGCACGAGCGCCCAACTATTTTTTCTATTAAGAAAGGCCTATGGGAATTTTTTTAACTTTCTGAGGAGGCTGTAATTTTTTTTCCTAGAGACTTAAATCCTTTTATATATATATATATATATATATATAAAAATCTATAGGGTTTTAAACAACTTTGAGAGCTGTAACTTTTTTTTCCTAAAGGACTCCTACGTTTGATTTTCTTTTTATTCTTCATTATTATTTTTTTAGAGCATATCCTATGTGATTTTTATCAAAAAATCGGGATTGAAGCCCCTCTACGCATACTTTCTATATTATATAATATATATATATATATATAGTATATTATATATTTTTAAAATTCGGAATGGAATCAATACTTAATATTTCGTAATGAAGTTTGCTTCAAATATTGTTTTGTCTCAAATTCAGTGCTGCATTTGCAATTATTAACTCTTTGCAAAATCTATATTTATTAAATGTTTTAAATGTTTTAAATTGTAAATCATTAAAAATAAGGAGTGCTGGAACACTTTTGAGGAAGTTAAATAGCTGGAGTTGATATGCTGGTAATTATTCAAAATCAGAGCTTTTTCGTTTGAAACCTCGTGTTGTTAAGTCGCTAATCGAACTCGTCCTGTAAAAAAGTTTATTAATTTCTGTCGTTCGAAAGAAGTGGATGCTTTTAAATAGAACTCCCTTCCTACTTTTGTTAAGTGTTAGTTATAAAAAAGTGTTAAACTTATAATCACTAAGGCCTTATATAATGTGATTTTTGTGCTACTTTATTAAGTGCATAGTAACGCTTTTTTCTTTCAATAACTAACGCTTAAGATTCAAATTCAACTTTATTATCGAAAAATACGTTTAAGACAATACGTATTGTTAGGAATTATTTCTACCTATGCTAAGAAGCCGGTGAAACTAACACTGATAGCACCGGTGTTGAAACTAACAATTTCAAATCCGAAATCAGGACTAGGATAAGAAGTTTCAGTTTTTCAACAAGTAAGTTTTTTATGTTCCTTTCACCATAGGTGGATAATTCCATTTATTATATTTATGCATTAAAACACATAACATTTATTAATTCAGTTTAACTGTCGTAAATTTTACTATTCTTAATTTATAATAACTACGTTGGTATTAAGGTTGTATCTATAAAATTTCTACTCGCATAGATACGATTTTAATAATTTTTGAAATTGTTTTTTAATGTTTGCAATTTTTGAAATTGCTAGTTAATTTTTGAAGTTTTTCAATATTTCATAAGAATCAATTTTTTGTAAATTTGTTCAAATTTGTTTAAACCTTATGAAAGGCAAACTTAAAGTTTTTTCTAGCATCGAGTTTGAGACTAGACAGGCATATTCAAGCGCGATTTATTTCCATATGCGTAAGATTTACTAGTAAATTTTTTTTGTTTTTCTTTGATTTTTTTGATTTAAGAGGGTCTTAACATTTTTTTTTAATTTGAAACGTGAATTATATCCGTTTAATTGATATTTTTTCTAAAAAAAATTGTTCTTAAGTTTTTTCTATTCGCAAAAGTGACTTTAAAAAAATAAATTTACATAAATTATTTTGTATTATTTATATATATTATAATACATTCGACATTTTGCTGATGCGCATGGGCGTTTATTCGTGCGCATTCGCATATTTTTTATATGAATCGGCGATATATTTCTCAAATTCGACATTTTGCTTGGTAGTGAGTTGTTTTTGCAAGATGAGTCTTTGCGCATATCAGATAAATTTTCTGAATACATTCGGCTTTGTGATGCGCGGGACTGTTTTTCATTTGCAAATCGCATTTGCGCAGTGTTTGTTTTGTCAGACCATAGTTCTATGTGAGCAGTGTTGTTTTTTGACATAGCCTATGCGCGGTGTTTATTTTCAACATAGTCTATGCGCAGTTTTTTTCGACATAGTCTGTGCGCGGTGATTGTTTTTCGACATTATCTATGCGCAGTATGGTTATCCGACATATTTTGCGCAGTAGTTGTATTTCGACATAGAGAATTTTCGACATAAGACATAGCCTATTGCGCGGTGGATTGTTTTCCAGATATGAAACTGGTGCGCAGTGCGTGTTTTACGTCTATGTGCCAGTGTTTGTTTTTTGACCATAGCCTATATGCGCGGTGTTTATTTTCGACATAGTCTATGCGCAAGGTTTATTTTTCGACATAGTCTTTTGCGCAGTGTTTATTTTTCGAATAGTCTATTGCGCTGGTTTATTTTCTCAACCATAGTCTTGCGCCAGGGTTTATTTTTGAAATAGTCTATTTGCGCAGGGTTGATTTTTCGACATCAGTCTATGCGCCAATGGTTATTTTCGACATTAAGTCTTATGCGCAGCAGTGTTTATATTTCGACATAGTCTATGCGCAATGGTTTATTTTTCATCGACATATAGTCTGAATGCGGCAGTGTTTGTTTCGACATGCCTATGCCGCGGTTGATTGTTTTCGACATAGTCTGTGGCAGTGTTTGTTTTTCGACATAATCTATGTGCTATGCGCAGTTTTGGTTTTACGACATAGTCTATGTGCAGTGTTATTGTTTTTCGAATAGTCTATGCGCAGTGTTTGTTTATTTGACATAGCCTATGCGGGTGATTGTTTTCGACACTTAGATTATGCGCAGTGTTGTTTCGACATAGATTTTCTGGACACTAGACAAGCCTATGCGCGGTGATTGTTTTCCGACATAGTCTGTCGCAGTGTTTATTTTTCAACATAGACTATGCGCAGTGCTTGTTCTTTTTCAACATAGTCTATGCGCAGGGTTTATTTTTCGATATAGTCTATGCGCAGTGATTGTTTTTCGACATAAGTTATGCGCAGTGTTTATTTTTCGACATAGTCTATTGCGCATTTTGGGTATTATTCAACATAGGTCTATGCGCATGTGTTTATTTTTCGACATCAGTCCGATGCGCAGGTTTATTTTTCGACATGTCTATGCGCGAGTGTTTATTTTTGAATAGTCTATGCGCATGGTTTATTTTTCGACATAGTCTATGCGCGTTTTTTGGTTTTCGACATAGCCTATGCGCGTTATTTTTCGCCATAGTCTATGTGCAGTGTTGTTTTTTGACCATAGTCTTTGCGCGGTGATTGTTTTTCGATATAGTCTATTGCGCATTTAGTGTTTTCGACATTAGATTCTCAAACATAGACATAGTTCATGCTCAGTGGTTGTTTTATGACATAGTATACTTGCGCAACTAGTGTAATTAATGGTCTCATTCGTTCCATTTCTTTCTCGATTTTTCTTTCTTACTATCAATGATGAGCACATCATTACGAAGATTAGATCTTGAAAGGGCTGCTGATTTTCAGACCTATGCTACAGATCTTTCTAGAGAGACAATATCTAAGCCTCAATCAAGTCTTCTTAAAGACTTGGGTCCTCTTAGGTTAAAAAGGGGACTTAAGAAGAAAACTTACTCTCTGTTGTAAACACTTTCCTTTAGAAGAGGAAGGTGATGAGGACTCTCCCACCTTTTACGATCCAGTTGTTGTAAAACTGTATTGAAAAGGTGACAACAGTCATGAGTGAAATTAAAGCTCAAGACACCATCATTAACTTAATATTGGGGCTGAATATACGAAAGTTGACCAAGCCATACTTGACGAAGAACTTTACAGCCACTGATACCTACCATATTAAGATGGCTAAAGCGCTTCACTTGTTAAAAGACACGTATGGTTATATTCGGATTCAAGAAAAGTCGTCTTAGTGCCTTCATTCAGAGAAGTTCAAACTCAAGGAGAATGCTAGTCATTATCCTCTCTAGTTAAAGATTCCTGCGGATTAAAGTATTGTGGAGATTTCTCGGGGAGATAAGAACAAGCATCTTTCCGCTCATTTTCTCCAATCTTTCACATACCGTTAATGAGAGAGAAGAACATCTCAAAGGCCATCAAACTTCCAATATTTAAATCAATTTGAAGGGATATGGCTCTGAGGACATGTGAGTTCTATGTAGGCACTGATGAAATTTATGATGTATGCCTTACCATCTTAAGGAACATTTATCTAGAAATAAGGCATTCATTATTTTTGCACTCTATTTTAACAGTTGAGTTCAGATTCGCTTCCGCCTCTTGACGGAGCAGTTTGGCAACCTGATCCGTCTTTCATTTTAACAGGTTCGTGCTAACTTGAAGGAACTTAAGGAACATGGAGTTGACTTTTTTTCAAGAGGATTTATCCGGTTGCAGGTTAATAAGTCATATCGTGGTTTGATAAGCTTCCTATTTCATTTTTGAGAGAGTTGAAGCTGTCTACGAAGGAACAATATCCTTCCATCAACCTTATATTCAAAGAACACAATCAAATCATTCATAATATGGAAAGATTTCGAACTCCAAAATCTTACACTCAATCTCCCTCTTCTGGTTCTTCTCGTCCTTCTTTTGATTCAAAAAGGAGAAACAGAAATGGGAAAAAGTTTCCTTCTGTACCATCTGAACAGAGTCATACTTTCAATACATCCAAAGGTGATAGTGTAAATAAAAAGACATCATCCCCATCTTCGTCAAATTTTCAAGCATCTTCTGAAATTAAATGTAAGTTGTGCAGTGGGAAGCATTTTCTTTCAGAATGCACAGTTTATGAATCTCCTAAGGCCAAAAAGGATAGATGTGTTGTTTAAGCTGTGCAGCAACTGTTCCAGCTTGAAACATATGGTGGATAAGTGTCCAGCAAAAACACTCAACCTTAAGTACCCTTGCTTAAATTGCAAGAGTAGAAAGCATCTCACAGCTCTTTGTCCATCTGAAATTCATACTCAACATCGGAACAACAATCGAAAAGATGCCGATGAAGAAAGTAATTCTGGTATTAGCAACCACTTGTGTATCAATACCGGACAGTCATCTGCCTCCCAAATCTTACCTACCATCACCATCACAGTAAGACACAAGAATAAGTCTGTGCCTGTTCGTTCATTAATCGACTTAGGTTCACAGAGAACCTATGCTAGTCCAAGATTGCTCAATAAATTCGACATCAATTGTGAGCAATTACCCAAGATTGACAATCCCATCAAAACCTTCATCGGAGAGCAGGTTCGTTCTTCTTATTTGGTTGATTTGGATCTCAGCTGTTGTTGTGATTCATTTATATCAATTCCTGCTCTTGTAGACCCTTCTTTAGATGTGGGTTTTACTGTTAATTGGACTGGCATCTGCTATTTGTAGGATTCGTCAAAAATACAAAGTAGCTGATAACTCATTTGTAGGTCCTTATGGGGACTCTGTGAATAACATCGACCTTTTGCTTGTCACTGACATTCTTTGTCATATGAGGCACTTCCAAATGTTAGAATGTATTTGGAAGGAAGTGCTATTTCAATTGTTTCGGGTTAGTTCCTTTCGGTTCTGTGGATTCTTTTCTACTACCACATCAAAAAGACTTTCTGTACAGAAAGCAGTCTGTTAACTCATCACGTAGAAACATAGATGAGGAGTTCGATGACTAACAAGTCTGTTCTCTTCATTGCGCCTACCACATTTGTCAAGGCTCCTCAAACCTCTCGTAACTCATTCTAGTACCCCAGGCCGTATCCTACCCTGATGTCATCGATCTTTCTCGAATCAAAAAAAAAAAAAAAAAATGGATACTGAACTTGGTCTGGAGCAATCTGTACAGGTTGGAGTCCATGGAATTCGAGGAAGAAAAAGGATATATCAGGTACTACTGACAAAGAATTAAAACTAAATTCCACACTTCCATTCCAATTTATCGATTGAAAGTACCACATCCGAAATCCCTTCGATTCAGGAATTTGCTGCATCACAGTTTCCATCAAACTATTCATGTTGCTTTAAGTACGACTAAAACGAGTTCAGAACGTCTCAACCAATCAGGGACTCGAAAGCATACAGTGATGTCTTTAAGGAGCAGCTGAAAAACGGCATAATTGAAATCATCAAAGTATATCCGAAGGACTTTCCATAATATGTATGGGTTCCCACAGGCCTGTCATAAGAATGGCTGATCAGGTATCAACTAAGATAAGACCTGATTCAATTAGCAGTCTTCGTACAATAGGAGCTCCTCTCTTAATCAGTTGTTATCAGGTATAGATTTGTTGGTCCCCTTCTGCTTTTTTTTAGCTATTTAGAACCAATAATATGTGTGGTTGTTGCGGACTATCTAAAGCTTTCTTAAAATTCATCTAGCAAGAAAGTGACGCGTACAAGTTTGTTTCTTCTGGGAGAAGATGGCCAGGCTTGGGTTACGTATCGGTACGCAACCATTCATATCGGAACTTGCTGTTTCCCCTCATTTTTGGGAGTGTTATTAGACACCACATTCAGAATAACTATCCTTATGATTTAGTTTCTCGTCTTCTGATAAATAATCTTTATGTAGATAATTTTATTTACACTCACTCGTCCCCAGAAGTACTGAGAAACATTTACACCACATCAGTTCAAAGAATGAAGGAAGGAGGATTCAACTTGTGTTCTTGGAAACACTAACCATTCAAATCTTAAGGCTCAAATAAAACAGGATAACATGTTTTCTTCCCATAACTGCGAAGAGGAAAAAGTTCTAGGTTACCTTTACCATCCTGGTAATGACACCCTAAGACTCGCAGACTTTGAGTTATCATCAGTCAGTTCAAAAAGAGATCTGCTCTCTCAAGTTAATAAAATCTTTGATCCTCTTTCATTGTTTCTTCCTGTCACCTTGAGAGGTCGACTTTTGATGAGACGTATATGGGAAAAACAAATGAGTTGGGATGACCCTATCGATCTTGAAATAAAGGAGGATTGGGAAAAATTAAGGGCCGATCTTGACTCTCTTAAGAGTTTATCGTTCAATCGTTTTTTGTTTTGATACCTCATCGACTAATGCAACCCTTAACATCTTTTGCGATGCTAGTTCAAAGAGCTATGGATTTGCGGCTTACATCACCTCCCCAGAACAAGGTCCTTCGTTAATGTGGGCCAAATCTAAAGTAGCTCCTCTCAAGGGAAAACCCCTGCCTTGTTTAAAGCTTTTATCCATCTTTTTGGCGCTTAAATGTCTTCCACAGATCGTGACTAGCCTACAAGAGGTAGAATTTAGTAAGGTCAACGTCTGTCTCTGACTCCCCAAACTCGTTCTTGCCGATGGGTTAGCTGAGAGGTAGCAGGACAAAAAAATTTTTCGTTCGAATCGTTACCAGGAATTAAGGATATAGGTTTCATCTATGAGAAACGATAATTTAATACCGATCTCATTTAACTACGGTCAAAACAGATGAAAACCCTGCAGATTTTAACTCGTGGTTTGTCCTGTCGCGAATTCATGAAAAAGCTCGAACTATGGAAGAATGGACCGCTGGCTTAAACACGCAAGTTGTATTGGGCGCTAGTTATCAGCCAAACAAGGAGGTACAGGAAGGGCTTTTCAACTACTCACAGTCATTTCAGCCCCACCTCCTCCCTATATTGACATGACCAAGTATTCTTCCCTTTCAATTTTGTTAAGAGTATGTGCTTTCAAATTCGGCACATCTTCCATCGATCCTATTGAAAATGATAGGAAGGCTCAACTTTTCTTGCTCAAGATTATGCAACAAGAAAGTTTTCCTGTCGAACTACGTTTTTGAGAGAGATTCATCGGATCACTTCTTCAAACACCGATTGTTTCTCGCCGTGACATTCTTTTTGGACATTTGGGTCTTATAAGAAGTAAGGACGGTTGTCTCGCACTAACTACTATTAGTTTCGAGATAGTCAATTCCAGTGTCCTTGGCAATCCCATCATCTTACCACCCTGATTGTCAGAGATGCACATGTTTCTTGTAAACATCTTGGCATTCAAGCTACTTTGACTCATTCGCTTAAAGGGCTACTGGATAACTTCAGCTTGTCATACAATAAGAAGAGTTTTATCGGAATGTGTGACTTGTACAAAGTTCAACAGCTGTTGCTTAATTCTTATCCGAGTTTACTAATTTCACTAAAGCGCAAGTCAATTTCTATCGTCCTTTCTCAAATGTTGGAGTGGATTTTACTAAACATTTTTTCATTAAAATTAAAGGATCCACCCAACCTCAAAAAATGTATATTCTTCTTTACACCTGCCTCAATATTCGTTGTGTCTATTTGGATCTTATCCCAGATATGTCTGCTAGGGCATTCGTTCAATCGTTCCAACGCTTTGTGGCTAGGTTTGGTGTCCCTGAATTTTTATATAGCGACAATGCCCGATCTTTTAATAAAGGTGCGGATGCTCTCGAGCAGTTTGTTGTATCAGAGGTGGGTTCCGAATTTTTGCGTAAAAATCACATTAAACATATCCGCATTCCCCTATACAGCCCTTGGATGGAAGTATGTGGGAAAGGTCAATTCGGACCGTTAAAAATTGTCTCTATAAGACTGTTGGACGTAAAAATTTGGAATATTTCGATTTCACAACAGCATTGGCAGACATTGCTAATGCTATCAATTCGAGGCCATTAACATATACTTCTTCGGATAATGATATAGTGCCTCTCACTCCTAACTGTTTTTTAAAACCGTTAGCTAATTCAAGTATCGTATTAAATGAACCCTTTCCTACCGATTCCCCTTCAAGAGAAGAACTAATCCAATCCCTTAAACGATCTACTGAAATATTCGAAGACTTCCGGACTCGGTGGTATAATGAGTATTTATTAAGTTTGAGAGAGATGGGAAAAGACCTCTATCAAGTCTCATGGAAAAATAGGGTGAAAGTAGGAGACATCGTACTTATTAAAAGTCCGGTCAAAGAGCGACCATATTGGCAAATGGGCATTATTCAACTGCTTATTTATGGAGATGATAATAAGGTTCGCTCAGTCCAGGTTCGAACTCCAGGAGGTCAAATGAATGTTTACCCCATAAAGCATTTATTCCCTTTAGAGCTATCATTAACACACAGTGGAAGTCAAGTCAAATCTCAAGGAAATAGTTCTGCTTCAAATTCAATGGTGCCACTACCACCATCATCTCAGCAAGTAACAATTCCTGCCCCTACCACAATTAATGATACTCCCGCGGTTGCAAATTCATTGCGTCCCAGAAGGAAAGCAGCTATAGTAGCACGTTCGAAATTTTTGAATATCGGTAATGAATCGGAATCGGAATCGGAATCGGAATCATCCGAGAGTTCTGATTAATCAAATTCTT
Source organism: Trachelipus rathkii (assembly GCA_015478945.1). NCBI lineage: Eukaryota > Metazoa > Arthropoda > Malacostraca > Isopoda > Trachelipodidae > Trachelipus > Trachelipus rathkii. Next base: position 10,809 of record JABUQX010138930.1, on the reverse strand, counting down.
TTGTTTTTTGTTTTTTTTTGCTTTTTTTTTTAAATGACACGAATTCGTCGAAATCCGTGCCATCGCCCCCGCCCAGTGTATTAAAATTGGAATGCGAATCAATAGCTTAAAATATTTCGTAATGAAAGTTTGCGTTTCAATATGCTTTTGGTCTCAAATTCGTGTGCATTTCAATTATTAACTCTTTGCCAAACTATATTTATTCCTTAAAAGATGTTATGTGTTTTAAATTGTAAATATTGGAATCATGAAACCGGAACACTTTTGAGGAAGTTAAATAGCTGGAGTTGATATGCTGGAATAATTATTCAAAATCAGAGCTTTTTCGTTTGAAACCTCGTGTTGTTAAGTCGCTAATCGAACTTGTCCTGTAAAAAATTATTAATAGTCTCGTCGTTCCGAAAGAAGTGGATGCTTTTAAATAGAACTCCCTTCCTACTTTTGTTAATGTTAACGATTTAAAAAAGTGTTAAAGCCACATTAACTATAATCACTCACAGCAATGAAGTTCAATACCTCTTAAGTGTGATCTTTTGCTGTAACCTTTATTAAGTGTTGATAGTAACCCCGTTTTCTTCCAATAACCTTAACGCTTAAGATCCACATTCAAATTTAATTATCCCCGAAAAGAGTTAATTGACAATACCGTATTGTTAGAATTAAATTCCTTAGCTAATGCCTAAGAAAGCGGTGGGAAATGATTGAAAACTTAAAAATGTTATCTGTTATAAGCATCAAACTACTTCGGTGTTCGTAATTCAACTCAAACACCGATCTAGTCAATCCTGAAAATCAGCAATGGACCAACCGAAATAGGATCGCACAAATAACAAAATAGTGTTCAGTTATATCCTAATTAAAAGTAAAGTGTTTGTTTATGGTCAAAGTACTATGCAGTGCGATAATAGTCATTTAATAACTTAGAATATATGTGTAAATAGTGTTGATAATTATAACACAAATCATACAATTTAATTATATACAGTATCATATAGCGTCGTAAGTATAATACCTTCTCTTGACCAATTATCTGTGAACTATAACGTATTGTAATGCTTTGTAACAATAACTGGTTATCCTAGTCGTAATAAATTAATCTTATTTCGTAAGAGTAGATTTCACCCTAAATTTAATTTAAAACTAATTAATTTTTAAAAATAAGTTTATTATTTAATTCTAAAAATTTTCATGATAAATAAAGAATTAATGCATTAACATCATATCTATTAAGATAGCTTTTCACCGACCATGAAATGTAAAGACATCGTTCTTTCCAGCTCAAAAAAGCCGAATTCATGTTTTGGCTAAATAAAGCCTTTAAATGTGACTATAACAATAGGTCCAGAAAATTCTTTCTCGATTCTATTTTCTTTCTATTAAGACTATTGAGATTCATTATTTAACTAAATTAATAAAAAATAATGCTATACACTATTGTATTTTTTATTAATTAATTTTAAGATCCCAAATCTGCGCCTAGATAAAAATTTTACCAAAATAAATTGTGTTTGTGGGTAATGCCTTTATAATTGGCCATAGCTGTTAAAGAGGACAATTAAATGGTGTTTTTGAATCTTGTCATGAAAGCCCCGGCAAATATATAAGATCTAATATGCGTCAAGTTATACAATACCACCCAAATATAAAAAAATATACTCACTAACATATAAAAAAAAATTAAAATTACTGAACTCTATGTTTAAAAAAAATTCAGAGAACTTTGCGCGAAATATCCGTAACACCCTAATTAAGGAGTATGTAAAAATCAAATGTCTGGATTAATTGGTGAGTGACAAATATGCAGGGTGTGTCGCCTTCAAATGGTCAATCTGGGTGAGCGCAAAACAAAGCTTGCCTAGTAGCCGATTACTCGTAAATATTCCCTACTTAAAGAAAATAAGCGATTTAAATAATAATATCATGAAACAAAATATAATTATCTTCAAAAAATATATTATAATACATATGAGATTAAAAATAAATTCTATACTCCCTAAAGTACATCCAAATCTTAAAACCTCCACATAATCCTATCTATAATATATAATAAAAATTTATTTATTAATTCCATATTTAATATGCCTTGTCTAATTTCACACCTATTATTAGCATTATTAGTGTTTGGTCTTACTTCATTCATCTTAACCTTATTAAAAGATTCTTTTTATTTCTTTCTTTATTTTACTATAAGGACAAGAGTAATTTTTTTATTAACTTTTTTTTAAATTAATAATTTCCTGTAAAGTTCTCATATTTCTAATAAATTCATAAAAATACATCATTTGATTCATTTTCATTTTCATTATTATTCATCATTATTACTATCCTAACAATTTCTGAAATTAACATAATGAATTTTGTATAAACTATTTGAGAATAAATCATAGTCCAAGAAAGGGCACAATATTTTCTATATCTGTTTAATAATGCCTTTTTCTCGATAAATTTCCCCTTACCAAATGTTTCTCTGAAACACTCCAGAGAGAACTGCATTTCGATATACGCTTAAGTCTTTAAACTTCTCGCTCTATTAATATCTGTGTGTCTGACTTATATTCATAACAACTTTTTGGATCGTATTGCATCTGAAGAAATAACTTACTCGCTACTCTCTATCTTCATGCCCAATTTTTCACATACCTTCTCTCTATATTCTGTGTATTACTTAAAGAATGCCATCTTCGAATATATTAAACTATTTAAATAGCTAAATTTATTTTATTAATTATTTTTTCCTGTTCTAAGGATCCCTTGCTCTAAGACTACTTCCTGTCAGTAATATGTTGTCTAACACCACCTGTGAGTATGAATATCATCCTATTGCTCTAATCATTCTATGACTTTTCTCCTTCTTAACACTCTCTCTCTCCTCTCTCTCCTTTTCGTGCATCTCCTCAATCTTATCTTCTCAATACTACCTACTTGCTTTTCCTTTCTCACTTCACTTCCGTCTCCTCCTATCTATTCTACACACTCCTTCTCACGATCATCCTCCTTACCTCTGTCTCCCTCTCTCTCTCTCTCTCTCTCCCTCCGTGTCCTATCCTTACTCTTTCTTCTTCTCATCTTCCTTCCTCTCCTGTCTCTCTCTCCTCCTACTAACTCTACTTCCCATACACTTTCCTCCTCTTCCTCTCTCCTCTCCATCCTCTCACAACCCTCGCCTTTGCATATTATTCTCCTCTCCCGTCGCTCTCCACTTCCACCATCTCCTCTCTATATCCCTTATTTATCGTTGCTCGTCCTCTCTCTTCTTCTCCTACTCCTTATACTATCTCTTACATCATCCTTCCTTCTCTGGTCGGTATTTGTACTTTTTATTTTCACTCTCTTTTTTTATATCATCTTTTTTTTTACCACCATTCTTCCTAGACAATAATAATTGGCTAACTGCACAATCGCCTTTCCTTATATGATATGAAATTTTCTGATATATAGCTACTGATTCTCTGCACCTGTAAATTATATTATTCTTTTCAGGTTAACCAACTCTTTTAGTGTTCTCTCTCTCCTTTCCTAATTATCCTTAATTACTTCTGTCAAATCACTAGCGTTGTTGTGACCACACGATAACCCATTAACCATACACTTTTGTAAATCCTATATATTAACTTTTCCTAATTAAATTAATTCTCAGGTTATAAAATATATTAATAGTTTCTTAAATGTTTTTTAATATTTTTTATATTTTCTAAAACGATTAAAAGATCGTTAATCCTCATACCTACGAAATCAAACTGCAATTATTTATATTTAATATGTACAAAAATGTCTAAAGTGATAGAATATGCAAACGCTCTACATTACTAGTTAGAATAAACCAAAATTAAGCCTCTATAAACACTTTATACTATAAAAGATCCATAAACTAACCACAGAGTTTCTTAATTAATTTCTGTGATAAATAAATAAATAAAGAGAAAAAATAAGATATATATATTCAACTAATCCTATATACATCGCAATATCTAAGGCCTTATGGTAGGCGAGTATGAGCCGACCTTGCCTGGCTCTGTGCCGCTCATATTAAACAGAACTAGATAGTACAAACCTTTTAGTTTTTCTAGTTTTCCATAGCCATTTGTTACTTTCATTGTGTAAATCATTCTGAGGTATATCGCTACTCTTTCTCCTCTCCACTCTGTAGGAATTTTTCCACTATGAACCTACAATCTCCGCACTTACATGAGGTGAGAAATATTCGACCCCTTGGCTAAGTTTTACGTACTGTGTTACTATTAAGCGTAAATTAGATCGAATAGTGTCCTTATAGTGTTTAATAAGTATATTAATTCAAATTTTTATTTCATTTTTTTTTAAAAATTAAATAAGTGTGCGTATATTGAACAATATGCGGTGTATCTTGGAATAGTGCAGAAATGTGCCCTCAAATAATTAATTCTTTATTGATTTTCCTATTCCGGTATATGAGCTAACATTATTATAATTTCATTTATTTATTTTTTATTCTCATAAGCATCTCTGATGTTAAATGTTAAATGTTAAATGTTTAATGTTGTTCATAACATTAAACCGATTCATGGTGAAATATTATTTCGCCAAAAAAAATTTATGTAATTCGTCTTAACACTGTGTACCTATTTTGCCATGTTTTCGCCGGGTTCGCCCAGATGTTATTAAAGATCATCTGATATCAATAAGCCAAGTTCCCATTATTCTCGTAATATATCTCAATGTAAAAGTTTTATTATGGTATATTACGTTAGTTACCCATTCATATTCTAAAAATATATTAGAAATTGTGTACTATATCAATTTTAAGATACATAACGTTAAACATAAGGGACAATTGGCTACTTTCTGTGACTATAAATATAATTACATTAAAACATAATTATCATTTTTTTAACAAAATAAGTTGAATAATATAATTTGTTTACTATTAATTTAACTAAGTATATTATTAACCCAAATGTATGTATTATTTTATTTAAAAAATAAAATTATTAATAGGAAATAAAATTATAAATAAAATACATGAAATTAATGAAATTTGGAATTGTTTGCGACTAATTTAGTGCATTAATAATATTTACTTAAGAAAAAAGTTTTTTTTCAATAATTCATATCATAATCGTGAATTCTATAATATATTATAATTATAAATTTATTATTATTAAGTATTTAACTATATATATATCTTAATTTATATATATAATATATTAATAATATATATAAATTAATATATATATATAAAATATATATATAATATATTATATATTAATATACTATCATAATTATAAGTCAATGTGTAATAACGATTAATGAATTATATTTGCATGCTACAGTGACGATTGATAACTGAAATATAGAGCAAATTTGCCCGGTGACAGATAATCAGTGAGGACATTAAATATGAAAAAAAATAAACTTAAATTATTAAAAGTATATATACTTGACAACTGTGATATCTAATATATTATATTATTATAATTAATAATATATATATATTATATACTACTATATACTATATATAAATATTATTATACGTATATATTAATATTATATATATTATTATTCATAATATATATATATTATACTTAAATATATCATATATATATTATTATATTAATATATATATCATTATATATATATATATAATATAACTACTAATATATATATTATAATTAATATATAAGGCCTGATAGACAGGAGGGCTCAGGGTAGTTCACCTCTCACCCCGAATTATTTAAAGCCTCGATATCAAAATAAATTTTGATTCCTTAAAAAAGTCATCTCAATAAATCCAATGAAATTAAATATATATTCATTACTTGGGAAAAATAATAATTAATAATTGAATAAATTATAATCATTAAAATTCATTTAAATTAATATAATAGGACACTACTCTTAATTAATGATTTATATATCTGATCTATAATACAAATTATATAATTAATTAATCATAATAATAATAATAATAATATATATAATAATTAAAATAATCATAATTAATATGATTATAATCAAAATATGAATTTATTGGAACAATTCCGGAACAAGTGAATTCATTTTTTAATTTTTTGTGTGAACTCAAAAACCTATGAATAAATTGGACATGAGAGATCAATGTTTATGGTTTCTCTCGATACGTACATTTAATATTAGCGTTCAAGTGGCGTTTCTCTACTTGATCTAATATAATAAATTAAGTAAATAAAAATTACTATAATTATCAATATATATACTACTATAATATGATAACCAATTCTAGACCAGATACTTATATAAATGTAAGGTTTTCAAGAGTTTGAGCATAGCTAATCTGTAATATGAAATGGCTATATCAATATAGGTAATAATTGAGGTATGTGATAAAAGAGTTGAAAGATATAAGGAGGGAGCTTGTATACCATCGTTTAGTATGGGATCTTGAGCAGGTCATTTCTCATACTTTCAGCTATAAAATATTTCTTTCCTCATTATCTACTCCTTCCTAAAACTAAATTCTATCTTCTTTCCTCATAATCCCATACGTTCGATCATCAGTGCTTATTCTATTTCTGGACCACATTTCATGCATAGCCAGACTACATGATGCATTCGGCTGTGCGAAAAATTTCTACGTTCTCTTATTCACCTAACCTTAGCTAATTTTCATTCAGTCGATAGAACATCGTCTGCAGGGATATTACTTCTTCGTACGAGCTCACAAACGCTGGTACTTTCATTCATAATAAAGGAAAAAGTGCTATATAGTCTAACCTATCCTATAGGTTCTTATCCTAACTGAACCTATATTTCTTTTCAATCTCTCACTTAAGCAACTAATGAAAACTATGCCTTTCCTCCTCTATTTATTTACCTTACGTCTGAACATTGTGTGCTCAATTCTCCAATGAATACCAAGTGAGCTAATCTCTTCTCTCACGTGTACCCCATCTCTCATCAACTAATCTAATTTCTCATATGTCTCTAAATACTAGGGCACTCCCATACCTCGTTGCTTATGGAACCTATCTCATAACTGTACAACCCTAATTCCAAAAACATAGGATAAAGCCCGCTCTTACTGATCCTTCTAATACATCGCCCTATGTCTAGCTTACTTCACTTAGTATTCTATCTCATAAGATCTTTCTGAAACTATCTATTTTACTACAAACTTCACTTCCTTAGATATCAATCTGGAATAACGTCACTCGATCGCCAGCTACGCAACTCGTTGCGACGAAGTCCTATCTAAAACGAGTAATTTATGGTTTCCGCTTATAGAGTAAAACTAACGGGGCAAGACTTAGGTGGTGCTAGCTCGAGCCTTGTAACACTTTCCCTAAAGAGACAACTTATATTTAAACATCCAGCATCTTATATATAGCTAAATCTAGCTTTACTAAACCGTCATTACTTACAATCGGTATATTTAGTATGAGAAATGGCGCGAGAAGTGCACAAACTTTCATTCTCTCTATACTGTCAAAACTATGAGTATTAGTCGTTCCCTCAACGATGGTGTGGCATGATATAGAAATTACTCCACTCCTGATCTGCTCATGACACATCTTCCTGTGCTGCAAATTCTAAAATGAATTCTTCTCACCTGCAAACCTCTTAATCACTTTACTCGATACGTAACTTCGGAATGAAATCGAAAACCTTAATCACACTTTACAATAATAAACAATGTCAAAAATATCCCAACTAATTTAACCTGTGCTGAAAAACTTACCAATTCATAGTCCTAAATTACAGGTGATAAAGAAATATCAATTTTGGCAACTCCTGTACAATGTTTTAATAAAGTGGAATAAGAAAATGAGTGTGTGAGAAAAATATCAAATTACTTATTAATTAACACACCATCTAAAATTGTTGCTTACTATAATATATTCCTTCTCCGCAAGAAATGCGGGCGTTTCTAGACGCGTTTGCTGTGAGCCTGTGTGCACGCATTTTCGTGTTTCGATCTATCTCCTTTATAGTTGACAATTAATAAACATCCTTGGCTTAATACAGTAAACAAAATAAAAAATATAAATATAATTTATGGGAAATCATCAGCATCTACACTAAACGGTTGCTAAGTATGATAGGTCACCCTTCTCAATAAAAGAAACGGGAAAGGTTACTGTATAGTAAATTAGTGAGAACTTTTTCCATACTATTATAATCCTTTTACTCACTAAGTTGCTACCCGATAATACAATCTCATCTACTGACCTCCCACCTGATGTAAAGTACTTGACCTCTCATAACTCTTATAAAGAGGGTGAGCTCCTAGGTATATACAAACCCCGGTCATTTGGGCCAGCTGTACGAAGTCCAACCGGCAAATAAAGGCTAATAATCTGTTCCTATAGTTCATATTTTCTATTTCTAGCTTAGAACAGGCTCTAATTTATTCGGGAAGCGGCAATGTTAGGTGTTCTCTCTATCCGACGGCGGTTGATAAATCCTCACTAGTTATCGTGTGACGTTTTCGCATACCCTTCCCGTAGCGGGAGGGGAAGTGTTCCGGAGGAGAAGCCCCGCGACAACCCAAATCACAAAAGAGCGGGTGTAGCCTGTTCTCGTGGCAATCCTCCGCGCGCCGTATGACACCACCGCGTTTCAGCGACCGCTTCGCCTGAACGAAATTAAAAGTTCCGTAGCTCCGCTTATCTCGTAAGTCCGCTCCCCGGAAGGCCGAGAGACCCAACGACTCCAGTGTACTGGTCTCGTTTGAAGCGCAAATGGTAACTCCAGTGGATATAACGTCTTGCCTTGGTGGTTGTATTCCTTTTCTGGTTAAAAAGTGTGTATCCGGCCAAACCTTTTATATAGTAGTTAAGTTCTATGTGAATTCTCTTCCATCTCATTTCTCATGACTGTTCCTGTAACACTCCAAATTTTAATCTTTCACATACACACGGCTCTTTCTAAGATAGACATAGCTTTCGTATCTCATGTGCTCATAATAAGGTAACATTTCCGCTTAAATAAGAAGGCTGATAACGCACAAATTATAATTTGTTTTTTGTGTGTTTTTACATTTCTCTCCCTCACCACTTAAAAATTTATGGGACAGGATTTGCCACAAAATGAGTGTAGTTAGGTTCCTTCTCCGTTAGCTGATGTGGTTGTCAAACTGTGTGTAAATTGAAAATAAATCTATATATTGATATGGCAATATATGTGTGAGCAATAAATGAACTGAATTACTTACCTATATTTCACCTCAGTTCACAAAACATTCATTCAGATTATCCCAGAAACTCTACTCTTTTCAACATTACCTTACAGAGGATCATATTTTACTGACAATCACTAAACTCACAAAATATTTTGAATATTTTCAACTTAATATATTACCTATTTAGACTATCTAGTAACTCACACACAATACTAAAAAATATTCTTACATTAAGCTCGTACATTAACCTAAAAACTACAATATCCATCAGAAATTGAAGTCTATCACTTTCAATATCCCCTTATCTTCATTTCCATTTATACTACACAGCGAATACAATAAACACATTATTCATACACTCAACTACAACTATTTATTAATATCTAGTTTCATTACTATTATATCTTTGTTTATCTCACTCACTAAGTCACTCAAGCAAGCTAAAATCAAAATTGCTCACTATTATATCTTAAGTACTAAATATCCTTACACACTCCTCTTACTCATCTTCACTATCTTAATAAATACAATATCTATTCGCTGTAACAATTATTCTAATTTCAGATTAATCGAAATTCTCAAATACATAAAAAATTATCGTACTCACGATAGGAGTAAAGAAAGGGTACGACTAAACTAGTCGAATCCTATAAACGATACGCTATTCACTCCGAAGGCTGCATAATTTATAGCAATTTATACTACCTTGAGCAAAAGAATAAAGTGGTATATAGTAGGCCAAGTACAAAAATACCTACTATAAACTACTACTATTTAATATTTCCAATACCGCCTGACCATAGAAATATCATTCGAATTATATTTATTTATTTTAATATTTAACATTTTCCGCACAAAAATCTAGACCAGCAATCCAGCCAATGTATTCCTTTCCCTTAGCTGTTATGTAGGTGTTTTTGAGATAGGGGGTCTGGATTTGTTCTTCTCTCTCGAGGCTGACTACATCATAATTATGTGAATATAAAGGTAGATAGGGAATGTCCTTGATAAAAAGATGTATGTCCCTTGAAAAGTAGGTGGAATATAGTAAATGATTGTATATTATATATGAAATATTAATGTTTGATCTAGAGTGAAAAATGAGTATGGATATTGATATATTCAATAGGTGGTGATTCAAAGACGTATGTCCCCATATATATATATATAATATATATATTTAAAATATTAATTCTAATATAGTATGGTTTAATATAATATAATAATTATAATATATATAATTATATATAATTAATTATTATATTAATATGCGAATATTTTTGGATAAATTACAATTTCTAAGGTTACATTACTTTATTTAAAAGTATATATAATAAATGTAATATTCATAATTTATAAATACTAAAATATTAATTATAACTACTATTTAATAATATGTTTTTTGGTTTTTTTCTCTAAATAAATGTTCAAAAGAATGTTTATATTCTATTAAATGGTAATTCCAGTAATAAAACTATATAATAAAATAGAATATATATTTAAATTTCGAAAAGATTATATTTCTTATTTTGTTTTCATTTAGGTTAAATTCATCATATATATATAAGTCCCTCGTATACTAATATATCCTTGTCAGAAAAAAAATTAATAAATGTTCATTTGATGATGAAGTTATATAAAGGCTTACCACCCACTAATACTCATCCATAAGT